>CAUYQU010024766.1:0-98985 GCA_963574635.1 Cheracebus regulus | reverse complement strand
CTAGCCAAAATGGCCATAAAATATCCTGGGAGGTGTTTTGGGAGCTTGATATTCTGAGATAGTTAAGGATTTATTAATACAGTGAAAAAGTTAAAATTGCTACTCAATGTTGCAAAAGATGAAAAATGACTATTGGATAATTGTAAAGTAGGCATAATATTGACCCCTTCATATATCTATAGCTTTTATCAAACTCTTTAATGTCTCTGAGTAAGTTTCCTCATCTTTAAAATGGGATAATCAAATTTCAACACCAGAGACAGGTTTCACTTTCAGGGAATCCTCCCTGCTTGACAGAGAAATCCTCTCCATCCTATTTTCTGTATCTTTCAGATTTCTACTATTACACTTGCTATTATTAATAGTACATCCACTCACACACACACATACCAAACACACACACACACACACAGGCACACACTGAAGTTAAGTATTTTCAAGGAAACTATATTTATTGTTGTATTTATTGCATTAAACAAGGAGACTAAACATATTTTTGATATCATTTAGTATCTTTCTGAATAATAACTACTGGTTCTTTAGGGAAATTATGTGTATTAATGAAATCCTTAACATGAATATTTCAAATGATGCTTGATGCAATTTAGTGCTCCATAAATTTAGTGTTTCTATTTTAGTTTCCAAATGGTGCAAAATAACCAGATCCCAGCTTCACAGGATTTCAGGCTACGCAAAATTCTCCAAGCCAAACTCAGATAGAGACATTATGGGCATAGAAAGTGAAATGCAAAAATGTGAGAAGAAGCAGAAACAGAGTTTCAGATTCCCTCGGAGTGTATGGATGTGTCAGGCCACAAGGTAGTGCTTGGCCCAGAGAAAGTGTTAAATCCATTTCACAAATATCAACTGCACCATGATTGCCCCCATCATTTTCACCATTGCCTGGTCTGTAACCACCAACCACCTACCAATAAATCAATAAATACCTATGAAAGACACAGAAAATTAAACACCCTTTATCATCAAGGACAACTGAGCTGTCAACTCAGCGACAGAATCTGGCAACAATTAATTTTAATGATAAGGTCTGTGGTGGGGGCTTGAGAAAAACTTAGAAGAGATGGTTGGCTTCTCTTCAGGAAGCAGACAACATCTGAGAACAGGTAGGAAGATATTTTCTATTATTTGCAACATTTTATTTGTGACTCAGACACCTGACAAGGAGATAATTAAGTTTTTTTCAGGCCCAGCAATAAAGTCAGAGATACTGTAAATCTCTAAAAATAATGCACAAAATTTAGGACACAATTTTTATGGTGCACTCTGAGGGGGTATAGGGCCCACAAATAAACAACATCTGCAAGGGGCAGACAGGCAAATCTTGGTAACAGGGACAACTGTGAATCTCTGCTTGCTTGTTTGTTCCCAGTGACTGTGGGTGTGGAGGGCTGTGTGGGTTGTGGGGGAGGGAGACATTGAAAGAGAAAAATCAAAGCCTGTTGCATGTTGGACCAGGAATTTGCACACCAATCTGCTTTTCGGTAGCAGATATGAGAACACTGAATCATCATTGGGCAGAACATCAGGGCCAAATACTAATTTTTTATCTTAACATATGTCAAACACTATGCTTTGTTCAAGGCTGAGTTAAGAAATCTCGTGCACATACATACACACACAGCAAATGGGATCTATAAAGAAGTACTACAATGTAAGTGCAGATGACATAGAAGAGTAAATTTATGATGAATATATGACGTTCTGACTTTTGCTCTAGAGATTACAAACTTTTACACAGGAGCCAAAGGATATTGTCAATGACTGAATGATAATCGACACTGCTGCAAATGATGGCAACCTGGAGTCCACCTACTCTATCCCAAAGTGAAGCTGGAAACCAGCCCCAATGCCTGTCACTGGGTGGAAAATGAACCCAGTACCAGCCAATCAAATTTTTTCAGTAAAGCTGAATCTCTGAATTTGTCTGTGGGCCCTATGTGCCCCAGGAGAGCCAGTATGTTACCTTCTTTGTGCACAGAATGAGAATGCATTAAATAGTTAAGCCTGAAAATATTAGAAACACAAAGGCTTAATTAACATAAATGTAATAGTTTACACTGGCACTTTGTCAGATCTGGTAATACAGTTTATCAAAGTCGGGGCTAGAGTTGACTCAAAGTGGTCAGGTTCTATGAAATCTTCCGGGTGTAAGGCGGAAAGAGGGAAACACAAAGAAGCAAACAAACAAGTTAACAAAACTGTACATTTAAGAAATTAGGGCTTTTTAACTTGATTGTTAAAAAATAAATAATGAAGTTTATTTTGGAAATGCAAGTTTAGTTCATCAGCAGGACATCATAAATGATGTAAAATAAACCTTTTGACAGCAAAAAAGCAGGTAATAAAATTCCATATTCATTCTGTTTTTTCAAATATTAAGTAAGAGTGATGCTTTTAAGAATACCATCATAAAAATGAAAAGAAAATTAATGGAATGCAAGAAAATATTTGCAAGTGATATATCAGGTAAAAACAGAATGCATAAGGAATCTTACAACTAAACAACATAATGAAAAATAACCCAATAAAAACATGGTCAAAGGATTTGAGTGGGCATTTCTCTAAAGTAGATAGACAAGTGGTAAAGAAGCACTTGAAAAGATGTTTAATTAAATGAGTCATCAAGGAAAGGCAAATCCAAACCACGATGAGATACCACTTCATACCCACTAGGTTGGATGAAATTTAAAGGGCAAACAACAAAAAGTATTGGAAGAAAGGGGAGAAATTGAAACCCTCATATATTGCTAGTGAAAAAGTAGAATTCAGCCACTTTGATATACAAATTAAAAAAATGCTGATATCTGCTATAGCATGAATGAACTTTGAAAAAAAATTTGTACTAAGTGAAAGAAGCCAGACACAAAAACATGGTTACTTATTGTACAATTTCATTTGCATGAATCTGGATATAAAATATTCAGAACAGGTAAATTCATAGAGATAAGAATGGGATTGAAGATTCCTAGGGACTGGAGGGGAGAGGAATGGGGAGTGAGTGCTAAGGGGGATGGAGTTCCTTTCTGGGGTGATGGCAGTGTTCTAAACTTAGATCGTGGTAATTTTCACACATACTAAACCAACAGAATGTACTAAAACCAGCAGAACTGTACACTTTAAAAGGATGCATTTTATGTATGTAAATCAAATTTCAAAAACAAGTTGCAAAAATAAAGTAGGAATAGAAAGATTCTTCTGAAATGGTACAGATTAGCAAGAGGTTTTCATTTTCTTCTCTTACCAAGCCCCCACTAAAATGATAGATAGAAGAAGGAAAATAACACAAATAAGGTGTTATAGGTATAGCCCATATACCGCACTGATGATAGACATGATGATTTTAAATGAGAAGATCATCTCCTAATGTCACGCACTCCCCCACATTGCACACCCTGGAGGTCCTGGCAGCAGTGACCCACATTCTCATGTGGATGCTGTGGCTGAGGCTTGGTGGGCTGCATGGCAACCACAGCCTTCAGGTGGAAGCCTGTGCTCTCCAGTGCACTTCAGTCCCTTTCAGTTCCTAGGCTGGTCACCCAGTCCACGTCACTCATTAGTTTTACTTGCTTTGTCACAGCCATTTGTGACTTCTGGCATGAAAGCACAGTCCTAGAATGAGTGGCTGACAACAGTAATCAGCAATTTCTGGAAGTCTAGATATGGTTGGAGGGGATGTACCTAGGGAAGCAGAGATGAAGAAGCTGCAGTCCAGAGCAGCAGCTCTCAAAATTGTTCATTCTTTAAAAAGGAACCCACAAAATCCACCTGTTAAAATATCACTTGGAGGCACCACTTCCAGAGATTCTGATTCAGTTAGGTGCAGGGTGGCATCAGAGAGTGCGTATTTCTATCAGCCTCCTCAGTGAGTTGGGTGCCTTGACCCACAGACCGCACATGGACCAATGTGGGTCTAGAGTACGTAGGAGGTGGTCATGGCAGAGGAGGGAGGCAGCTGCAGAAACTCAAGGAACACTGAGTCTCAAAAACACCATTTACAAAAGAGTACTGGAGCATAAGATTGGAGGAGTGAATGTTGGAAAGTTGTTTCTAGATTAGCTAACACAATCTCCCCGCGTCTCCTCAGCACGAAGTGTCCACCCACCAGGTAAAAAATTGCACAGGTCTTTGGTCTAGAATTTTGATCTGGACCAAAATGCTCACATGACAGCCCTCCAAGTTACTTTCCTGCTTCCTGTATCATTATCCCAAAACAAGACTGCTAGTTGACAAGACTTGCCCATACAAACAGAGCTTACAGGCAGCTTTTACTGTTCTCATCTCAAACATAACTGAACCACTGAGACCTCCTTATACCTAATGATATCCTTGTGATGTAAAAGATACAAAGATTAACACCTAGAACATCTGATCACAGAAGCATCCAAAAATAGAGGAAACCCAAAGGGTAAAACAATGTCTACTGATAGTCAAGAAAAAAGTTCATCCATAAAATAAGAACAAGATTTAACAAAAAATTAAAAGCAAAAAATACACTTAGACAATTAAAACTATGATTTAAGAAATTTTAGAATATTGAATTACTGGCAGGAATTTAAAAATCAAGGAAATAGCCTAGAAAGTGAAACAAGAATCAATGGGAGTAAAAAATATGAGTGGAAGCAAGAGGTATGGAAAATATTGCAAGAAATTGAAATTCAACTACATCTAATTAATAAAAATTCTTGAAAGAAAGAATGGAGGAAATAGGGAAATGGTAAAAAAATCTAACAAAAATAGTTTCCTGAAGTCAATGGCCAGGGGTCTACAGATGAAGTGAGCTTAACGAATGTCCAATGAAATGATCGAGAACAGATGTATAGTAAGTGTGCCGCTGTAATAATTGAGAACAGCAAAGTTAAAGAGAGGTTCCTAAAATTTCCAGAATAAAAATCACCACAAAAGGATAAGAATCAAATAGGCATCAGACTCTCCAGAAATAACAAGAATAACTGCAACTCAGAGGATTTATGCCTACAGAATTTTAAGTAATACAATTTTTAACTTAGAATTTTGTTGCAGCAAGACTTTCAGTGAAGTGAAAATAAATTAAAAATTTGGCCAAAATTTATTTCCACTTATCTTTATGTTATGGTGTGCTCTTTGAAAATAAAGGATAGTTTTAAAAAATGGAATCAATAATTGAATCAAAGCAAGAGTAAAACACCTTCAAGCAATAATGAAGGAACATAAAACAAAAACAGATGTGGAGTAGAAAATTTAGCAAGTAGGAGGCGCACCGAGCACTCCAGCAGAAAGTTAGAGTGAAAAAGGATGAGGTGAGAGGTGAGATTTTTGACACTGTATTTGGAATATCTAATAAACAGTAAAAGCTGATGATACCAGGGAGAAAAATAACCAAGCTTGAAAGATATCATAGTTATAGAAGAAACAAACAATTGTATACACAGTAACTAAAGATGAAAACTATCTTTATAGATAGAGGATGATAGATAGATGAAAGATAGACAAACAGATGATACATAGCCAAACAGATGATAGATGTAGATAGATAGATAGATAAAATAGACAGATGACAGATAAATAGACAAACAAGTGGCAGACAAACTGATGATTAATAAATAGATTGCTAAATAGAGAAACATGATAGATGACAGATAACAGATAGATGATAGATAAATAGGTGATAGAAAAAAGATAGATAGATAGATAGATAGATAGATAGATAGATAGATAGATAGAAAAATAGGTTCCTTAAATAATATTCACATCTTCAATTCCACAACTTAAAACTTTTTATGTGGAAACATAATTTCCAACTTTGTAATGCCATTCAATTTATTGAGTTAAGTATTGAATTGTAGATTGTCAGCAGTAAGGTATTTTTGAAGGAAGAAGTTATCATATAGGAAGCGAATCGTCTTTTTGTTTAGAGACCTTGTGTTTCTTCAGTTTTATATTTCTCATCTTTCCAGATAATGAAAACTTCTGTCCATAACATTCTTTGATTTTTATGACATCAGCAGATTTTTTTCACTGCCTCTTCTTGGGAGACCAGTTAGCCAATTTAACAATGTGAAAACCCAACTTTCAGTTGAATCCATACAGCTTCAGTCATATAATAAAAGGTCACAGTTTAAAATGCTGGTCAGTTCCATAGAACAATTGTAGAACTGACTTTAAAGATACACTGCCATTAGACTGCTTAGCACTGAGATGAGTAGTCACCTCAGTGTATTACTGATTTCTCATGTCAACACTTTATATTCGTTTCATGTTTTCTCAGCTATAGAAAAGTTCAGATCAGTTGAGCTTTATGTTTAGGATGCATTCATACCACATTTGTGTGTACAACTTTTAAGAAGAATTATAATACTTCACAGATAGTAAATACACATTCAGATGGCTAAGGAGTTCAGTAGTCAGAAAACCTGGGATGAAATTGGTCTAATTGGTAGTCATTTGTTTATACTTGTAAAAAAAATTGTAGATATAAACTGACATGCATTAGAGTCAGGAATGTCTGGGCAAGAATACACTGATGCAATTTTAATAAAGTGTTTTTTTTTAGAGTTTGTTCTGTTTCTCTTTCAACTAGAGTTATATGCACACACACACATATGCATTTTCATGTTTAGGAACTTTGTAAGGTCACACTATGCATATTATTCTATAATTTTAGGTAAATTCCGCAGTGACAAACACCCCAACACTATAAAGACAAGGCCCCGTAACACTTGCCTCATCCTAGAATCTTACAAAATATGACATCGTCCAACAGAAATACCACCAGTTTGTAATCTCTGCTATATAATGAAAGATTAAGTTTGACTCCATAAAAATTCACAGCTAGATAGAAAGAACATCAGGCAAAGTAAACAGACAAGTAAGATTTCTATATCTAATATACGGCCAATCAGAAAAGGTAAACAACCTTTCCACTAAATGCCAAAAATATACCAGATAATAATTTCAAACATTTTCTTCAATGCATGACTGAAAAGGTAAGTAAATAAGGAAAGTTCTTAATTATCAAAATTGAGGAAGAACAGAAATCCAGAAGTATAAGCCAGCACCGATCCTGCCAGCTGCCCAGGAGCCAGCAGGGAGGAGGGGCAGAGCCTTCAGGGTTGGCAGGAAGGCAGACAAATGAGGCACTCTGCAGGGAACAGGACCCCAGAGGGCCACGTGCTCAGGAAGGGTGGGTGTGATGTCCACAGCCGAACACCTACTCACGAAGGGTCCTGACTTGCCTTGGGAAAAGCTCACCTGGACACGTCCCCCTGGCTGCATCTGCAACTACAGATTGCTCCTTCCATTGCAATGGGGCCTGAATTCCACCAGTTGTGTGCTTTTAAATCCGTTTTCCTGGGAGCAATATACATTGAGTTCACTTTATGGAGGTTGATTTGGTAAAAACAATTAAAATGAAAAATATATCTTTGAACCAGGAATTCCACTTCTAGATGTATCTATTCATATAGGTGCACACACAAGACAGTATCTTCAAGGATGTTTTTAAAAGTGAAAAACAAAGAAAAGAAACAACGATATGCCCACCAATAAGGGTATAGGACAATTATTTATTTTAGGGTAATAAATAATGAGCCACTAAAAATAATGAAAAGAATCAAAATAAAATATGACCGCAGTTATCATTGAACAATTTTAAAAATTTGACTAGATCAAGATAAATGATGGAAGTAACTGTGTTCCTTGTCCCCCATTCTGATTTCTGCTATCTGAGAAAGAAACACTGAAAATTAAACCCCATTTAGGGAGATAATTCTGGAGAAAACATGTCTGTAGCCTACAAAAGTGGAAGTGCGGAATAAAACAGTACAACTAAATAGAAGGTGGAGGGCAGAAATCAACAAAATTTAACACTTTTGATAAATGTAGCTGGTATGAATCTCAGTCCACAAACTCAGGTCAGCAAGGTATATATATTTATAAAACTTGGATATCCAAAATTTTGACTCTGAGCACAACACAGAAAATTCATCTTTGTTTATTTTCAGGCCCTGCAGTGGGTGAACGTCCAGGGCCATATTGAACATCAGGCAATAGGAAGCCACTCTCCTTGACTGCCCAAACCACAGCAACCACGCTTCTTCCAGGCCCACGTGTGCCCGGGGTCATGCTAGCCTGCTGGGTGACACTGGGGACCTGCATTCTTGCCTCTGTAGGTGTACAGTTGGAATTTCCAATGATATCACCTCAAGTCCCGTAGCTCAATCAAGGTGGCCTAGAAGCAGAAGAGCCCCTCAGCCAAGAGACTCTGCTCTCAGGACCCTGCTCTAACCCCCCACATCCTCTTCCCTTCCGGGTGTCCTGGGATTTACCCCCAACCCTTTCCTGGCTCCCAGGACTTTCCTCCTGCACAGACTGTCCAGAAAATCCAGGGTAATCTCTTCAGGGAGTTTAGGCTTTTACAAAAGACAGGGAGAGACAGACTGCCTTTGCTTTCATCCCAGCCAAAACCCCAGGGGAGTGGGGGTGGAGGGAGGATTTCTAAAAGAGTTACAAATCCTGGCTACTTGCTTAAAATGAGGAGAAGGAGAAAATTTCGGGAAGTACAGAAACAATGTACTATTTCAATAACTTATCTTGGCCACATAAAGAAAGACGATTTAAGCATGTCCAATTTAAACCACAAAGAAAATGCTTATGGCAAGAAAGCATCAGAGAAAACAGAGGCTTGTTGTCTGGTTTAAAATCAAATTGTAAATAAAACTGTGACATCAAATTCAAAGAGAAAGGCAAACCAGTCTTTGGAAGCTATGAAAGCAAACCAACTTAGACGGTTTAAAACCTACAGCTTGGTGGTGTTACTTCCCTGAATACAAAGGTGCCTGGTTCTTGATCTCTGTTCTGAAAGGTCTGCCACCGAAGACACAACACCCTAGAAAGGAGCACCGGGGGTCTGCACTCTGCTTATTCAGCCATGGGGGAAGTCATCCTTGCAGCAGCTAGAGATGTCCTCCCTATCAGAGTCAGGCCTCTTGCCCAGAGAGATCCAATTCACCAAGATGCCACGGCAAATAGACTTGGTTCCCTTCAGAATCCTGGCTAAATGGAGAGCAGGTGGTAGTGGTTATCATCTTCTAAATCAAATTTATTTTCAAGAACAATCGTGTTTATCCTTGCATTTTACATTGTGAAATGTTAACTGGAATATATAAGATGATTTTCTTTCAAATTTCACCATCCTGATTAACATGTGCTAGAAAACAAACAAACAAAATGTATAAATGCATTTCTTGGGAGATAATGAATGAAAATGTCTCCTAGAGTTTTTTTGTGAGAAGAAACAGAAAACTAGGTTGGTTGTTGGAGCTGGAAAATCTACAAGTAGAGATTTGGGGATTTTTGTTTATTTTAGTTCTGCTCCTTTCGGGCAGTAGATGTGCAAGTGAACAAGTGTAATACCATAAAAGAAAAATGTTGAAGCAAGAGAGGGAGGCAAGAATTGCTAGCACCATCTTTGAGGAGAGAGGGAGTAATTCCCAGTGGGCTCCTGGAGTAGTTGGCCTTAGGATCGTGATTGGTTCATGTAGGAACAGGAGGATGGGGAAGATGAATGCTGATGCTGGACATTGAAAGAAGGCATCATGGGCGCCGGGAATTCTTCTAGCTGATTCTCTTTGTGAATGACAAACGAGAGCATCTGTGCCTCCCAGCACTTCCATAGACGCCATTGCTTCTCCTTTCCTGGGAGTTCTTTATCTCTGAATAACTCCTTTCTCCTGCATCTTTAACCTCTTTCTCTCCATTGACCTCTTCTCTTCCATTTAATGGCATCTTTTGAGTTTGCTCCATCTTAAACTGTAACAACAATTCTCCAGATTTTCTCCACTTTGGCTACTGTCATTCAACAAATTCTTACTAAACAGCGGCTCTTTGCCAGATCCTAAGCTGATGCTAAGAATCAGAGACAAACACCAGGAGGTTCTGTTTCTTGAGGGCACTAACCAGCTGGCAGGCATGTCCTCTCTTCCTCCCTTCCTAGAGAGGAATCCGAGAATAGTTGTTTATAATTTCTGTCTCCATTTTCTCACTTTTCATTCTATCTTCTGGGTATTGCAATTTGTTTCCTGCCTCAGGAATTCACTGAGATTCTTCTAGGGTCCATGTTTGGCTAATTTTTTGTATTTTTAGTAGAGACTGGGTTTCATCACGTTGGCCAGGCTGGTCTCAAACTCCTGACCTCAGGTGATCTGTCTGCCTTGGCCTCCTAAAGTGCTGCCATTACTTTAAAAAACCACAATTCCTTTTGCACCAACCTAATATATGCCATAAACTGAATGAGCTTGGAAGTGAATCTTCCCCAGTCAAGCCTCCACATGAGAACACACACAACTAATACCTTGGTTGCAGTATCCTGATATCCTGGGCAGAAGGCCCAGATAGGTGATGCCCAGGCTCCTGACCCATGGAAACTGTGAGAGAATGAATAGATGTTTTAAGCTTCTAAGGTTGTGATAATTCGTTAGGCAGAATCAGAAAATTACTGCATTGTATGAGTTAAGAAATATTTATATCAGTTTCCCCATTTTCTCTCTGTAGAAGATTTCTTCATCCTTTTTTATCTATATCATTTCTTCCTGATTTTACTGTTTACTCTGCAAAAATTTATTGTTACTCTGGTATGCGAGCTAATCTTGTCTCATCTCACATTCTTCTCTCTTTTTTTTTTTTTTTTTTTTTAAATTTGAGACAGAGTTTGACTCTTGTTGCCCAGGTTGGAGTGCTGTGGCACAACCTCGGCTCACTAGAACTTCCACCTCCTGAGTTCAAGCAACTCCTCTGCGTCATCCTCCCAAGTCGCTGGGATTACAAGCGTCCACCACCATGTTCCGCTAATTTTTGTATTTTTAGTAGAGACTGAGTTTCACCATGTTGGCCAGGCTAGTCTCAAACTCCTGACCTCCGGTGATCTGCCTGCCTTGGCCTCTTGAAGTGCTGGGATTACAGGTGTGAGCCACTGTGCCCAGCCTCACGTTCCTCTTCATGCTTGTATTCCTCCAGGCTGTGCTCTCTGCACATGGTGGTGGCTTCCAGATTTGCACCTCTAACTTCAATTTCTTTAAAACCAAAGACACATATTTGTGATTTTTTAATAAACCCAACAACTCAAACTGAACATATCTAAACCCTGATATGCCTCCTGTATAACCTAACTAGAAATTAGACAACATCACTCAGTTTATCCCCCTGGCCAAATTTCTATAAGGAACCCTCTAAATCACTCCCTGTCTCTAATGTGCCTCATTCAAAACTTCTGATTAGCCGTACGTTAGTTGATGTTAAGTTATAAGTGTCTCCATGTCTTTCCCTCCTCTCTATCTCTACTGACAATACCTTGGTGTGGAAAGTCATTCTTTCCTGTACTATTTCAACAACACCATAATGGGTCACAATATTCTAGGCTTGTTCCCATTCAATGGTCAGCCCAGTATTTCTTGAGCATATGCTGTATGATGCGGTCAGAGCTCAGAGTAGCTATGGAGTGCAAGCTACATCTGGTGACAACCTTGTGGAGCTCACTTCTCTACCATCCAAAGATGGTTATTGCTCAACAGGGAACTATCGTCTCACCTCTAAGCAGTGCTACCCAAGGTGCTGGTCTACAAAGAGATGAGGAGCTTGAGTCAGGATGTAAATTAATGCATTACTATCTTCAACAATGTGTAGTTTTTATAAATCAGCTGAACTAAATGAAGTACGCTTCATGAAGTAGTTGATTTACATTCTGGAGCACAGTTCTTAACATGTCTGAGGCCAGAGCAAATGACTTGCAGACTGGAAGAGGATTCAAAGACAGCACTTGGGTAGGAATGGTTCAGTGCATCCCCACTGTTGTTAAAATGACTTCTGTAACAATGTCATTTTTTAATGCCTTTCTCTATAAATTAATTCAATGGCTCTCTTTCACTTATTAGATAATCTACAAAGTCCTATTATTAGCACAGAAAAGACCTTAATGAAATAGCCCTTGCCTACTTCTCTATTCCTAACTTTATGCATTTCGTTATGCTTCTAGCATATGGAGCAATTTGCTTTTTTTTTTTTTTTTTTTACTTTGAACTTTTCTCTCCATTACATTGTAATTATTTCTTTGCTAAATGCTACCTCATTCTTCAAGACTCAAGCCTGATGCCAGCATTTCTATGAACTACATTCTGCCTCATAATATTTTGTACACACCTCCAGTTTAGATTTTATGCTATCTTTTAGGTTAATTGTCACCATTCACTAGATTGAGTTCTTCAGAGGCGATGATTTTGTATGAGTCATACATGTATGCCCAGAGCACAGCACAATCCCTGGAGCTTGAAATATATGTGTAAAACAAAGCAAATTAGTCTTCATCTCAATATCTTCACTCTTGGAGCTATTTGTTTTTCTACGTATTCAGTGCTGTTTTCTGGTAGTTAGCAGCAAAACATCCCATATATGTCCATCTTGGAAAATTTGTTTGTCTCAGAGATACTACATTCATGTAATAATAATAATGAAACCTAACGATTGAAATTGCAATATTGTAGCACACTACTGGGAATGATATTTTTGTGGCTGATAGAATCTCATACATTACTTAAGCTATTGACTAAAAATTACCTTGCCCGTCTTGCTCATAAAGTTTACTTGGGTGATAGAGTGAAAAAAAAAATAGATAAAGGAAGAGATTTCGAGCAGAGGTGAGGATTCATTTGTCTCAATTGTTTAATTATTTGTTTTTCTTTCTTTTTTCTTCTGGAGGCGCTGCTTTTAAATTTTCTCTGTTTACATCAGTAGCTCTAGGTTGAAGAGTTTGAACTTCCCCAGATAAGGTGAACAACATTTCTGATGAAAAGGCAGTTGTATACAGGGAGGTGTTTCTTCCTTTCTTGATGTGTAGGGATTATTGCTGCATGAGGTTTCTTTTAAAATTAATAACATGCTAATGCCAATCACACTTTTTATGAGCACACTGTTCTTTCTCAGGATAAGTAGAATAAGTCTACCATTTTGTAATGACTATTTCACTATAACCCTTACCCACTTCCTCTTTTTGCACTGTGAAACGTTCATGCTTCTCATCTATTATTTCTCCACCGTACCAGGCAGAATAAATTGCTTTCTTCCAGTAATTAGTCTCAATGGAGACAGAATAAACATTGTCTTTAAAAAGAATACTTTGCAGCCTAACATTTTTTAGTAACTTGTTTTACTGATTTTGGTTACCAATGCATATCCTTAAACAGCTAGGCAATTGAATCAATTTGATGAGAAATGTTAGTTAACCTAATTGTCTTTGAGTCACTAGCATCACAGTGGAATGCTTCAGATTACTTAGTTTTAAAAGAAAGGAGGAAATGAGAATGTCAATCAATAACCAGATATCTTTTCACTATGTGAATTGATTCACTTTAACCAATTGATCCACAGATCTCTTATTCATATATTAACTTACAATGTTTTAAAAGAAAATAATACCATGACAGTGAACTAAAGCAAAATGATACATTTCTTTTATTCAGGACGAAATCTATTTGAAAGAATAAAATTTATGGCAATGTATTTTATAATTTCATTTATGTGAAATGTCTATAATGGATAAATCTACAGAGACAGAAAGTAGATTAGTGTTTGTGTGGAGCTTAGGCAAGAAGAAAATAGGGAATGACTTCTAATGGGTAGGGTGTTTCTTTGGGATGATGAGAATGTTCTGGAATTAGATTGTGGTGATGGTCGCAAAACTCTGAACGTACTGAAACTACCGAATTCTATATGTTAAAAGGGTGAATTTTATGGTGTGTGAATTATATCTCTATAAACAATAATAGATAGAGATGGTGTTATCTATATTGTATTTCAATTTCAATGTGCCTCTGTTTTGAAAGTACAGTGTTTTTTTTTTTTTCTTGTTACGCCCCTTGTTTTGAGAATGGAAAATTGACATTTTCTAGTTGATGAAATATCTTTAATTCATGGAGCATCAGATTTAGGAGTTCTTTATTGGCTAACCCTTCAAGTTTTAGTTTTTAACAGGGGTACGTGTCCCGGAATAAATTTGCTGAGTTCTGCTGACTGGCCGCACGCCCCGGTTCAGTTTCCTGCCCCTCCCTGCAGGTGCATGGGCAGTGCTGGCTGGTCTCAGAGCAGAGCAGCAGGGTCTGTGAGGCACTGGGGGACACCATCAGAGGCTCAGACCCTCCTCCTCCTCTGAGAGAGACATAGCCCATTCATGTGTGCCTACTTAAAGTAGTGGAGTGTCATTGCTCATGCAGTGTCTACAACTACAGAAGGAACTCCATTCAGTCTCCCAGTCACTTATTGAATGACTTTCCTCAGTCTTAACAATAATAAATAAGACTCAGGCAGGAGGATCATTTGGAGGCCAGGAGTTCAAGATCAGCCTGGGCAACAAAGTGAAACCCCATCTCTACAAAAAATTTTAAAAAATAATAAATAAATATTATACAAAGAAACATGTAAACCAATAAATCTCCCATACGCATTTTTACTATGCTGCTTTTATGTGATTTACCACGTATGAAATGTGAGCAGATGATTCTGATATAAATCAGGTCTTATAGTATAGATATCCTGGTAACAATAATTACTTTTTCAAAAAGTGAAAAGAGTTTTGAGCCCAAATTAGTTGCACAACTCACTTATTTTTAGCCTTTCTTGAATCAATAAGCTTCTATTTAATGACCATGTAGACATTTTCTTTAAAATTTATTTAACAAGGGCTTATCAATACTTGTAAACTGCATTTGCCATCAGTTTAAGGAAAGACGTGGTAGCAGCCCAATAGCCCCTGACTAAGCGGCTGCTAAGTCCAGCAGGTTTGTGTTGTTGGACACATCTGATCAGGACCAAGAACAAACAACATTTTAAGATTTGTCTCTCCTCAAAAGGCAACATAAAGATTCACTGAGCCTGTTTTGGCTGTTACTAATAAATATCTTGATAAATTTTTAAAACTGTATTGTACAAACATTGTAGAATTCTTATACCTAAGTGTTTTAATAAGCCAGGCATTTGAAATGTTAATTACAAAATATTTTTAAAAGAAAATGATAAAAAAGAGACACTTTAAACATTATTAGTATGTTCCAAGTCCTAGATAAGATATTTTTGATTTCCTGTTCACTTGAATTTAAAAGGAGACTTTAAAATAAATATAAAACATGCACACATGAAGTTCTTGCTACTGTAATAATATCAGCTCCTTTTTATGTAGACACATAAGGGTTTTGCTAGATTGTCTGTACCTGCTGTCTTATGTGAATTATATTTTAGTTCAGCACTCTTTATAAGCTGCAGGAAAACATGAGTATTTTATCATAATCTGTGCTGACTGTAGCTATTAGTTTTTTTTTAAACCTGAATTCAGGACTTAGCATATATTTCATCGTCTGATGAAAAAAATGTTTGAAAAAGATAAGAAAATAAAAAGAAATGTAAATTAGACTTATTGTGTGAAAGACAATTATTCTTTTATTTTTATAATATATTCAAACTCTGCGTGGAGAGGAAACTAATTTTAGCTGAATTCTTAAGAGAGAAAAGTCACCAGCAAAGCTTCTTAAATTAGAAAAAATCCTAAAATATACAACTTCTTTCTCTAATCCAGAATTTGTTAGACTTATTTGAGTATTAATACCAACTGATGCTCTTTATCAATATTTACATACTCTTTTCATTTTTAAATGGTTTTATTCCTTTGCTCTGCTTATGGTTGTCTCTGAACTAAAATTTCAGAAATGTGCTACAGAAATGCTCTGCCTATTTCACTGCTATTTATTTGTTTGTTAAGGCCAAACATGAATCAGTCCACCCTAATAGAGCAAAGACGCTTATTTATTCTCAGAAACGCAGCACCAGCAGGGCATGTGTCTCCTAACACAGCAGTACCCAACCTTTTGGCACCTGGGACCAGTTTGGAGTGGGACAATTTTTCCACAGACTGGGGTTTGTGAGGATGGTTTCACAATGATTTAAATGCATTGCATTTATTGGGTGCACTTTATTTCTATTATTATATTGTAATATGTAGTGAAGTAATTATACAACTCACCAGAATGCAGAATCGGTGGTAGGTTCTATACAGTTCTAGAATGTAGAAGCCCTGAGTTTGTTTTCCTGCAACTAGATGGTTCCATCTTGGGATGAGAAGAGACAGTGACAGATCATCAGGAATTAGATGCTTGCAAGGGCCGTGCAACCTAGATCCCTCACATACGCAGTTGACATCAGAGTTTGAGCTCCTATGAGAATCCAGTCCCAGGGCTGATCTCACAGGAGGTGGAGCTCAGGCGGTAATGTGAGCAATGGGGAGCGGCTGCAAATACAGATGAAGCTTGGCTCACTGGCCTGCCACTCACCTCCTGCTGTGTGGCCTGGTCCCTAGCAGGCCAGGGACCTACTAGGTTCATGGCCTGGGTGTTGGAGATCCCTGTCCTAATGGGTGTTCCAAGAGGTATAAAATAGGTGCTTCTTAGGAGGAAAAGATTCAGAGATCAATTCTGCCAGGAACTGTGGAGCTCAAGACTGAATCAAACGTATTTTGCAGAGGGCTTGAACAGCAATGGGGCTGTGGAGGAGCAGCAGTAGCGGCTAAGACGCTCCTCCGAGAGAATGGGATAGTTTTGAGGAAAGACCATGTCTCGTTAACTCCTGTATCCTCAGTGCCTAGAAAAGTGTTTGGAGCATATAAGATGCTCAGTAAGTATTCATGGAGTTAATAATATCTTTGGGCAAGTTATATTTTTGAAAAGAGTAAGATAATTTTTAGTGTTCTATTATTTAAATACATAATGGAATCATTTGATAGAGAACTGACATAAATATCCCTTATGTTAGAAATATGGGACACAGCTCTCCTTTCCTCTGTGAGCTCTTTTTTCTTGTTTATTTAATGGTTCTTTGTGTGGTTCTATGATTGCTAAGACTCACAGGAAAAAGCAGTTGCCTGGTGATTACCTATATTTTTCTTGACTTGGGGACTAATATTACTAAAAACAACGTTGTTTTGAGGTGTTTTTAATGTAATTTTTTTTTTAAGAAACTCTTTTTGGCATTCAGTATCTAGTTTTATTTGTGTCTATGGGCAATCAGGAGGAAGTCAAAACCCCCTTTTTGCTGTGGTATGTATTCACGTGTTGGAACTATTGAATAAAATAATTTTTCTACTCATTTAAAAATAAATGGATGGTAAACTCTGTCAAAGATAATTCTGGTTGTAAAAGCATATTAAAGACGTATGCAGTTACCTGCCATTTAATACTGGTTGGATTCAAATGGCCATCTGACTTGGGGATATATATATATATGGTTCATTGGTTCTAATTATGCTGACTTTTAATATTTCCTAATTCAGCCTTAGTTTACTCTGCTAAGTACTAGACTTTTAATATTTACTAATTTAGCTTTACTGTATTGTATTAAGTACTACTCTAGTTGGTGGAGGCAAGTTTGCTGCAGGACATCCCTTCAAGCGATTCTGGAAAATGTGATTTTAGCCTTCTTACCTTTCTAAATAGAAGAAGTTTGGAATGGAGTTGCAAAGAGCCAATCCACTCATCAAACACATTCATCTTTAATTGATTGAAAGACAATTGCCTCCAGTTCCAGGCATCACCTCTGAGTCCAAGGCAGGTTGAAAGTGCAAGCCCCAGTGAAATCCCACCTGTCATTTGTCTTTCCCTGACGCCACATCCCACTTCCCAGCAGAGACCTCCGTATACTTCATTCTTCATAAAGGTCTCATGAAGCCACATCTAGCTGCAAGGGAGGCAGACGGGGGCAGGAGCTATGAAATGCCTTGATCAGCCGATACGTAGTGCCACTTTATCCACTCAAGTGCCATTCAATAATCAAAATAAAGAATACTTTCAAGAATTCATGCTTTTAGGGACCACACAGTCTTGTTGAAAGAAGAGCACTTGATAATAAAATCAGCTATCCAAGGGATGAATGAAAATGTTCAGGGTATAGAATTAATGGTACGTGTTGAATCCAGTATTAAAGAAAGGTATGGAGCAGGAAATGAATGGTATAAATAACAACACCACATCAAGTTAAGCTGCAGTATGAAAGGGAAGAGGAGTGGAAGAGAGAAGTGTTTAAATATTTGCATCTCTCATGGTGAGGGGTCAATAGAATCACCTAAAGATAATAACTTAATTGAAGTTTAAGAGCATAAATAAATAAAAAAATAAATTATAATAACATAATCAAGTATATTATTGATGTAGGGAAGATGAAAGAAAAAAAGAATAATTCATAAGGTTTTAATGTTTTCATCTGGAACTTAAAGAAAAGCAGAGGTGAATATGTCTTTATTTCTTACTATTGTTCACCAGTGTCCACTGCTGTTTTTTTTTTTTAATTTTACTTTAAGTTCTGGGACACATGTGCAGAATGTGCAGGTTTGTTACATAGGTATACATGTGCCATGGTGGTTTGCTGCACCCATCAACCTGTCATGTAGGTTTTAAGCCTCACATGCATTAGGCATTTGTCCTAATGCTCTTCCTCCCCTTGCCATCTGCCCCCCACAATAGGTCCTGGTGTGTGATGTTCCCCTCCCTGTGTCCATGTGCTCTCACTGTTCAACACCCTCTTATGAGTAAGAGCAATGTCTGGTTTCCTGTTCCTGTGTGTGTTTGCTGAGAATGATGACTTTCAGCTTCATCTATGTCCCTGCAAAGGACATGAATTCATTCTTTTTTCTGGCTGCATAGTATTCCATGGTGTATATTTGCCACATTTTCCTTATTCAATCTAACACTGATGGGCATTTGGGTTGGTTCCAAGTCTTTACTACTGTAAATAGTGCTGCAATAAACATATGTGTGTATGTGTCTGTATAGTGGAATGATCTATGAAATTTGGATGCATACCCAGTAATGGGATTGCTGGGTGAAATGGTATTTCTTGTTCTAGATCCTTGAGGAAATCACCATTCTAACTGGAGTGAGATGGCATCTCGTTGTGGTTTTGATTTGCCCCATTTCTCTGATGACCACCAGTGATGAGGTTTTTTTTTTTTTTTTTTTGCATATAATACTTCTAAATACATAGAGAGAGGGCACACACACAAGTCCCAAATTGAAAACATAGAGAAAATGGAAAAAAAGAGAAAAAAATTGAGTAATTACTAGAAAGTAAATAGCTTTGGGAGCCCAAGGGCAGAGGATCACTTGAGGCCAGGAGTTCAAGAGCAGCCTGGGCAACATAGCAAGACCCCGTCTCTACAAAACAATAAAAAAAGAAATTAGGGAGGTGTGGTAGCCCTACCTACAGTGCCAACTACTTGGGAGACTGAAGCAGGAGGATCCCTTGAGCCCAGGAGTTTGAGGCTGCAGTGAGATGTGTTAGTGCCACTGCACTCTATCCTAGATGACGGAGCAAGACTCTAAGGGAAAAAAGAGAAATAAAAATAGAAAATGAAAAGAAAATATAATAAAGAAGACAAAACTGAGATCAAAGTCACCTGTCATATCCATAAATGCAGATGAGATAAGACAAATTAAAGGAAAACTTTTCTGACTATCAAATATAGAAGCCAAACATTTGTACACAAAACAATGAATTCTAGAACATACTTATGAATAAATACTGAGAATAAAAGGAAAGGAAAAGAATTAACAGATAAATGTATACAAATGAATTCAGGGATCATAAGATTATGCCATGCAAGTTTAAATACAAGGCAAAATATTGAAAGACATAAAGAGATGCTTTATGATAATTAATGTTCAATATAAGATAAAGATTTACAATCATCATGAATCTAGTCTGCCAATATTGTGCATATTGTACACTGAATTCAAGTGTTGTTCTGTGGCCTCTGACACATGTGAGATTTCATTTTGAGCACTGCATAGAGTGAGAGACAGAAGACAGGAGACTTAACCTAGGGCTATCCTAGGTTGGAAGTCTCATAGAAATTCCTTGAATAGAGCTGGTCCCAAAGAGTTGCCATTACTTTTTGGACGGGAAAGCAATAAATAAACCTGCAGAATCAAAGAAGGCAGGAAGGAAATTCACCTGCCACAACTTCAGCATTGAGTGACCACATAATTTATCATCCAAACTGGGACATTTTTGAAGGGAAAGACACATTTCTTGTAATTGTGATACAACAAAGTCTGGGATAGGAACAGTAATACTCTGAGAATTCAATACCATAATACAGTTCTTAAGCCACTTTCAAGAAGCGTTCACATTACCTACATGTCTCTGAAAAACCTATGCAAACAATTTAACTTAAAGTAGTCTCAAGGAGGTAGTAATCCTTGGGGCCTGGCAAAACAAATACCATTCCTCTTTCAGAAATACAACTTTAAAACAGGCCTAAAAGGATTTTCACAGAAAAAGCTGAATATGAGCTTAAGGAAAAATATCAGAAAACATACAGGGAATAAAATACAATTTGAGTAAAGGCAGCAGAAAATCCAACTGTTGAATGAAGCCCTCATTCAAACAATTAAATAATTCCACAGAATGCAAGGCAAAGAGGCAAATGTAAAAGCTGCAATTAATTTCCAAACTCCATAACATACAATTTAGTCATTGATCATTTGTATAGCTGTAATTAAGTAATTAGCTTAATCACAATAGATGAGAAAAATACATAAAAACAATGGCAAATAAATACAAAACAAATGAAAATAGTTACATGTGATTACATTGCTAAACCCTAAGCTAACAATTTGAAAATCAGATTAAATGATAATTATTAGGAAAGATGAAATGTCTAAAATTGATCTTGAAAATATTTAAAATCTGTACAGTCTATCATTGGTGGGCATTTAGGTTGATTCCACGTCCCTAATATTGTGAATAGTGCTGCAATGGACATACATGTGCATATACCTTTGTAACAGAATGATTTATATTCCTTTGGGTATATACCCAGTAGTGGGATTGCTGAGTCAAATGGTATTTCTGGTTCTCACTCTTTGAGGAATTGCCACACCATCTTCCACAATAGTTGAATTATTTTTTATTCCTACCAACAGTGTAAAGACATTCCTATTTCTTCTCAACCTCACCAGTATTTGTTGTTTCTTGACTTTTTAATAATGGCCATTCTGATTGCCATGAGATGGTATCTCATTGTGCTTTTGATTTGCATTTCTCTAATGAGCAGTGATTGTATCAGTCCATTTTCATGCTGATCAAGACAGATCCAAGACTGGGCAATTTACAAAAGAAAGGGATGTAATTGGACTTAAAATTCCAGGTAGCCAGGGAAGCCTTATAATCACGGCCTAAGGCAAAAAGGAGCAAATCATATGTTACATAGATGGTAGCAGGCAAAGAGAGACTTTGTGCAGCAGAACTCCTCTTTTTAAAACCGTCAAATCTTGTGAGATTTATTCACTACCATGAGAACAGTCTGGGGAAAACCACTCCCATGATTCAATTATCTCTTACCAGGTCCCTCCCACAACATGTGGGAATTATGGGAGTACAATTCAAGATGATATTTGGGTGGGGACAGAGCCAATCTATATCAGCGATGTTGAACTTTTTCTCATATGTTTGTTGGCTGCATGAATGTCTTCTTTTGAGAAGTGTCTGTTCATGTCCTTTGCCCACTTTTTAACAGGGTTATTTGCTTTTTTCTTGTAAATTTGAGTTCCTTGTAGATTCTGGATATTAGACCTTTGTCCAGTGGATAGATTACAAAGATTTTTCTCCCACTCTTGAGGTTTCCTGTTCATGCTGATGGTAGTTTCTTTTGCTGTGCAGAAGCTCTTTAGCTTAACTAGATCCCATTTGTTAATTTTTGCTTTTGTTGCAATTGCTTTTGGAGATTTCATCATGAAATCTTTGCTGGTGCCTATGACCTGAATGGTGTTGCCTAGATTTTCTTCTAGAGTTTTTGTAGTTTTGGGGTTTACATTTAAGTATAACCCATCTTGAGTTAACTTTTGCATAATGTGTGAGGAAGGGTTCAGTTTCAATTTTCTGCAAATGGACAGCCAGGTACCCCAGCACCATTCGTTGAATAGGGAATCCTTTCCACATTGATTGTTTCTGTTAGGTCTGTAGAAGATCAGATGGTTGTGGATGTGTGACCTTTTTCTGAGTTCTCTATTCTTTTACATTGGTATATATGTCTGATTTTGTATAAGTACCATGCTCTTTTGGTTATTGTAGCCTTACAGTATAGTTGGAAGTCCAGTAGCGTGATAACTTCAGCTTCATTCTTTTTGCTTAGACACCATGGAATATTATGCAGTCATAAAAATGAATTAGATTATATCTTTGCAGGAACATGGATGAAACTGGAAGTCATTATCCTCAGCAAACTAATGCAGGAAAAGAAAAATAAACACGGCATGTTCTCACTTATAAGTAGGAGCTGAACAATAGTATTACATGGACATGTGGAGGGAAACAACACACACTGGTTCCTATCAGAAGGTGGGGAAGGTGAGGGAGAGTATTGGAAAAGATGGCTAATGCATGTAGGGCTTAAGATCTAGGTGATAGGTTGATAAGTGCAGTAAACCACTATGGCATACGTTTACCCATTTAATCAACCTGCACATCCAGTACATGTACCCAGAACTAAAAATAATAAAAAAGAAAATATTAAAAATCTAAAAAAGAAATTACCAAAAAAAGTGTTTTGAACTTTACTTTAGATTCAGAGCTACCTGTGCAGGTTTGCTATGCCAGTGAATTGAATGTCACAGAGGTTTGGAGTCCAGATTATTTAATCAGCTGGCATACTTCAGCATTGAATAAAGGCAATAAGCATGGTACCTGAGAGGTAGTTTCTCGATGCTCACGCTACACCCACCCTAACCCTAAACTAGGTCCTGGTGTCTGCTGCTCCTTTCTTTGTGTCCATATGTGCTCAATGTTCAGCTCCCATTTATGAGTGAGAGCACATGGTATTTGTTCTTAGTTCCTGCCTTAGGTTGTTTAGGAAAATGGCCTTCAGCTCCTTCTGTGTTGCTGCAAAGGACATGATTTTGTTCTTTCTTATGACTGTGTAGTATTTCATGGTTTATATGTAGCACATAGACTAATAGCTTTCTTTTGGAAGTAAACTAATGCATTATAAATTATTAATATATCAAAGGAGAAAAAACAATACCTTGATAGAAGCTGAAAATCTAATTGATAAAATTCTACATCATTTATGATAAAAGTTATTAACAAATTAGGAATGTATGAGTACATATATTGAATCAAACCTAGAATAATGATTAATGGTAAAAGACAGGAGGCATTTTTATTACAGTCAGAAAATAATCAGAACACCAATTGTTCTTTATCATGGTTTGGGACAACTAGCTAAAATATTGAAGAGACTAGAAAAAAGTGCAATAACATTTTAGCACACAAGATCATTTGAAAGTAATGAGGAAAAATTCAAAAAAATGAACTGAATGTACTTAATTGAAACAAAAAGATAAGGAAGTTTAATAAGCTGACTGGTTGAAAAATTAATATCTTGAATAGGCTGCAAATATACAAACATTATCCATTTAGAAATATAATGGCTTAGAAAAATTACTTTCAAAAGCAACATGAAAGAGAGAAGAGCAGGAAGAAGCATTTTTCCTTCTCAATCAAGATTGGACTGTAAGTAATTTTAACAACTCCTCTCTGTGCCACACCTTTAGAGAACAGCAATTTGCGACCCTAGGGCTGCTTACATTGCAAAGATCTCTATTCTCTCCCATCCCAGAGACAAACCCTGCTGTCAGTGTGGTTCTGCTGAGAGAAATTACTTCATGTGTCTATTAAAAGATTGCATACAAATGTTCAAAACATCCTTATTTATGATAGTCCCAAGATGGAAACAACCCCAGTGTGCATCATTGGGAGAACGGATAAAAACTTGTGGGATGTGATACAGTGGAAGACCCTTTAGCAATAGAAGAAAAAGGAAATAGTGATTGTTACATGTGCCACGGCTGAATTTCATAGTAACAAGAATGAGAGAAACACTAAACATAAGAGAATGCTGAAGCATCTTCCATTGTATCACATCCCACAAGTTTGAGAAGGAAAAGTGCTTCTTCCTGCTGTTCTTTCATGTTGCTTCTGGAAGTAAAGTCTTCTAATCCACCCACAGTCTTTCCTCTCACTGTACATGCCATAATTTGTGGTTTCTGTATCTTCCAGATTCTGTTCCCTAAAACATGCAAACTCATATGTTAGCATTACACTACTTAAAAAATAATGCTTGATGTTCAAGATTATTGTTTCTATTATATACTTTAAGAGCACAAATTTTGAATCTCAAGTTCAAAATTGGACTCTTTAATCTTTACTCACTACCATGAAGACAGTGAGTAAAGAAACCCTCAATGTATCTGCATTGACAGGGTTTGGGCATCAGAAAATTGAAAGTTAAAAGAACCATTGAAAATTATCAGACATGCAAATTATCATCTTGCATGTACATAGCACAATGATATGAAAAAGTATTTTGCATTACCTTTAAACATAAATTTCAAGTGAATCTATGTTTTTAATTTATAGAATAAATCCTTAAATTACTGGATGAAAACATGAGCCATTTAAAAAATATTTGAAAGCAAACTTACCTTTAGACTTCCTCTTGATGTTTTTTAGAAAGATATTTCCATAAGTTTTCTTGGTAAACTGAAAATCTCAGCTCATGTTTTCTTATAGACAAACAAAACCACTTCTACTAATAGTTTTCATTTGATTTTATTTGAGAAAGTGCACTCAACAGAAAAAATACCACAGCCATCACTGATGTGATTAAGAACAGTATGGTTTTGATCTTATTTATGTCTTAACTTTTAAATAGTATCTAAGTATTTGATATTGAATTTTCCTTCAGAACTTTGCCAATGCCTAGAATCTTAAGAAGAATTATTTCTTTGCATTTTAATCGTGTATCACTGCTTTTACAAAAATTGTACAACCCATATTGTGGAAAAATGCATAGATTATAATTTAGTATACTTATGTGGAGAACTGCACAATGAATATATATGTCTAAGATGACTGATATGAATATGTTTATACTTTAATTTTTTCTATTTTATTCATCATTATATATAATTTTAGGTCATTTTAAAAATTCTAAAATATAAATTTCTGGTTCTATATATTTCCATTTCCCACTTCAAACTGTGAATTTGCTTCTCTACTCTGCCCTTTGCCCTAAGAATCTGATTTGAATGGACTAAATCTAATAAGTTATCTTGTCTTTAGGCTTGTAGTTGGCTTAAGCCAAAGACCTAAGTAGCATGGGACTGGAGGAAGGAAGGAGAGGAAGGCTAGGGTATTTATGTTGTTGATTCCCTCAGGTGATTCCCCTCCCCCGAGCCTTGGCCTCCCTAAGTGCTAGGATTACAGGTGTGAGCCACCACGACCAGCCTTGAACCCCAGAAATCTTTTAAACATACCCTCTGGCAAATGTGACCAAGATCATAAAGCTCTGACTGACAAAAGGCTCATCAGAAGCAATGGAGACTTCCATTCTTCCTGGACTAGATGACGACGGATTCCTCCTTGCTTCAAGAGGAATTCATTCCATGGAACTTCACTGTGCTGGTTTCCTTTGCCTGCTCTGGGACCTACCTGTTACTCTTCAGTTACTTGAAGATGCTGAAACTCAGTGTTGTTGTTTGCATCTAGAAAAATAAGCCTGAGGTTTTATTTTATGCTTTCTCCTCCCAGTGTCAATCTAACTGTCTCCCATGCCACAACACGACATACATAATCCATAAGAGAACAACAGTATGCAAAATTGCACAATGAAAACCATAGGGCCCGGGAAAAAATTAGGTTAGGGATACAACACTCAAAAACGTTGTCAGTGACACAGTAAAGAAAAAAAAAGATATGAGCCTAATGAAAATGAAAGCACAATTTTCACATGTAAAATGGTTGGAACGAACACAATAAATATGACACATTAAACTGGAAAAAGCCCAGGTTGCTTGTGGAAGGGGCGTAGAAACAACTCCAGCTTGTGAGATACTGTGAGGTCATTGCAGCAGGGTTATTTGAAACAACAGATGTGATAGGTGTGGCTCATCACATACAACAAGCTGAGGTTGCTGGTAGATGTATGAAGTGTGTGCATTTTGTGTATTTCTACATGGCTCTGTATCTGGGTGCAGTTTTTCATTTATATCTAATATTTCTTGCAGACAAAATCAGGCATAGACAAAACAAAATTCACATTAAACACAGATTGTTTTCAAATACATCAGTCATATAGGAACAAATTTGAATCTTCTCAACAAATGTTACAGCAGAATTGGCTGCTCTTAATATCTTGAATCATCTTTGCATACACTTGAATATATGGTGCAACATTTATTTAGACTAGTGATTCACCACCTTGGCTATCTATTAGGTCACCTAGGGATCTTTAAAAAAAAGTCAATGCCTGGGCCCAATCCTGGATCACTTAGAGCTGTCTCTTAGCTTGTGGGTCTTGAGTACATTGTTTTATATTCTGATAATCCTAATGATCCTAATGTCTGGTTAGATTTGAGAACTACTGATAAATACATATATGAGTTAGAAAATTATATAGTGTTATACTATGTCTTTATAATTTACATAAATAGTATACTATAAATCGCATGCTTTTTTCTTTTCATTTATACTGAATAAACATATATATATATAAAATATATAACTGAGAGCTCTCCATGTTTCTATCTACTAATTACTCATGAATCTCTTCTTTATAGTATTCCCCTCTATGCATCTCTTAAATTTTGCTTATCTATTACAGTAGTGAATGTCTAATTGTCTCAACATTTGTTCTCACCGAAGAAGCTGGGTTCCTCCTCCCAAATCTCCCCAGGAGTGAGGCTCCTGGTTGATGGGGTGCCGCAACTCAATTTCACTGTAAGTGTCAAATTGCTCTCTGGAGTGGCATCCTTACCTGTTAAAATTGCCCCAAGAGTGTCTGAAGCTTTGGAATCAGGGTACAAACTTGATACCCTAACCCTGCTACTTTTCTTTTTTAACCTCTGGCAATTTTGTTCACTTTCTTAGGAGCCATAGGTATGTATTTAAAGATTTACATTAATTTATCCCACATTTCCAGTTAGACCGTGGGATTGAATTTTAGAATATCCAGGTCTCCATATTGCTGAAAGTAAAATTTTAGAAACAATTTGTCCATTTCCTTTGAAAATTTTGTTAGGATTTGCATTGCATTGAGGCCTTAATTAAGGAAGAATTCACATCTTTACAACACTTCCTCCTACGAAGTGGAAAACCCCTTCATCTGTTCAGGTTTTATTTTATGTCCTTTGGTCTAATTTTAGGATTATCTTCATAAAGGATTTCTTCAGGGTTTGGTAGATTCATTCCTAGACATTTTAAAGTTTCTGAGGCTACTCTAAACACCCTTTGAGTTCCTATGTTTATTTTCTAATTGATTATGGCTGCTTTAGTGAAATATGGCTTATTTTGGATGTTGTTCATGCATCTGGCAATCTTGCTAAAGTTGGATAATAGTTCTAGAGGTTTGTTCATTAATGCTTCTGAGTTTTTAAGGTAAATATTTACGTGATACCATCTGCATACATGAAGGGAATTTAATCTCTTTCCTTTAAGGGCTTTGGTCTCTTCCTTGATTTTCTCATAATATGTTGCACATTATTCAACTGTAAGAGGAATGTTTATCTTTCCTTCAGTCTTAGGGGGAGTACTCAATATTTATCCAGGGTTTTCATTAAATGTGATGTTTGTTTTATGCTCTTGAAATTTTTATGTATCCTTTAACAAGTTGAGAGAGAGTTCTATGTTTGGCACCCTAAAGAGACTTTGTTTCTCACTTTAATAGTGAATTAACGATTATTAAATTCCTTTTGACAATATCAAGATAGTTGTATTTTTCTTTCAATTCATTATTGATGTATGTACAATGTGAAACCATCTTTCATTTCTACCAAAAACCCTATTTGATTATAACATCATTTTTGCTACAATATACATTTGCATTTGGGTAGCAAATATATTTTTGGTGGCTAGTATTTCATGTAAAATTATTTCACCTATGTAAATATATCAACATTAACTAGGATTTTTTTTTACTTTTTACCACCCTTGTTTATTTTCAGTACTGGCATTCTAAGTCTTTCCCCTCATTTTCTATTCTCTGGCCATTTATTTTATCTTCTTTGCTATTTTCTGTAGCCACTTGTATAATATGGGAATTTCTTAAAATTTTGGCAGAATTGATAAAAACACATATGCCTATGACTGTCATGCATGCACATGTGAGTGTGTATGTGAGAGAGACAGAGAGAGAGAGAGAGAGAGAGACAGAGAGAGATGCATACACGTTCATGTGTGTAGGCTATTAAAAGCAAAACATTGACCTGCGCAGTGGCTCACACCTGTAATCCCAGCACTTTGGGAAGCCAAAGCGGGGGAATCACCTGAGGTTAGGAGTTCGAGACCAGGTTGGCCAACATAGTGAAAACCTGTCTCTACTAAAAGTACAAAAATTAGCTGGGTATGGTGGTAGGCGCCTGTAATCCCAGCTACTTGGGAAGCTGAGACAGGAGAATCACTTGAACCCAGGAAGCAGAGGTTGCAGTGAGCCAAGATCGCACTATTGCACTCTGGCCTGGGTGACAAGAGCAAAACTCCATCTTAAAAATAAAATAAAATAATAAATAAAAAGAAAATATTTTGAATGTCATTATAAAATTTTAAATTATTATTGGCCATGCCACATTTCTTTATTTCTCATTATGCTGTTTTATATTTTATAATGTTTTTGAAAAATTTAACCATGTAATTTAGGTTTTCAAATATCATTGTACAGAAATTTTAGACTATATTTTGAATTTTACATTTTTGAGTCATTTTGATAATTTAACCCTATAAAATCTGTTTTCTGCTTATTTGTATAAAATTTAAAAATCAGTACATGCAATATTTTTTTCTATGTTATTAGTCTTCTAAAAGAAACATTTTTCCACTTTGGTAATTAAATTTGTTATATTTCTATTGTATTTCATTTTTGTCTTCTCTTTAATATTTTCTCTCTTAGTTTGTTTATGTTTAATCTGTTGACATTTTTATTGCTGCTGAGTTCAAGATGGGTTTATTTCCTGATACATGTTTTAGAAGCTGTGTATTGCCCTCTGAATTCTGTCTGCATTCCACACATTTTGATAGGAGGAACTCACACTTGGCGCCTGACGCTTGGTTGCTAGTTATCGGAGGGCATCACTCCAGGCCTCTGAAGCCCAACCTCCCTTTAGGTTTCCTCCCTGCTGTGTGATATGTCATATGTCACTGCCTGTCAAGAGCCAAGCTCGCATCCCAAGGAGACATAACTAATGGTGAAACAATGAAGAGCTGAAACCAACAGTCACATTAAATACAAAGCCTCACATTTCCTCAAAAGTTACCTACCTTTTTTCTTAGCCCATTCAGGCTAAGGTAACAAAATACCATGGACTGAGTAGCTAATGAGCTAAAGGAATCTATTTCTCACAGTTCTGGAGGCTGGGGAGTCCAAGATCATGGTGCCAGAAAGTTTGGTGTCTGGTGAGGGTCCACTTTCAGATTTGTAGGGGGGCACCTTCTAGTTGTGCCCTCACATGGTGTAAGGAACAAGGGAATTCTCTGGGGTCTTTATTATTATTTAGTTTTTTGAGAAAGAGTCTCTCTCTTGCCCAGGCTGGAGTGCAGTGGCATGATCTTGGCACACTGCAACCCCCACCTCCTCGGTTCAAGCGATTCTCCTGCTTGGGCCTCCTGAGTAGCTGGGATTATAGGCACATGCCACCATGCCTGGTTAAGTTTTGTATTTTTGGTAGAGATAAGGTTTCACCATGTTGACCAGGCTGGTCTCCAATTCCTGACTTCAGGTGATCTACCCGCCTCAGCTTTCCAAAGTGCTGGGATTATAGGCATGAGCCACCGTGCCCAGCCAGGAGTTCTTTTTCATGACAGCACTGATCTCAACCATGAGAGAGCCACCCTCGTGACCTAATCACCTCCCAAAGTCCTCATCTTCCTAATACTATCATCTTTGGAGTTAGGATGTCAACACAGGAATTTGGTAGGGGCACACAGACCATAGCACCTTTTCACCTGTCAGGGTTTTAGGGTAGCAAAAACATTAATTAATTCCTCAGCAATACAGTGAGAGTACACCAGATACAAATCTACTACAACAGACCTTCAAAGATAAACAATTTTCCTAAAAGTATAAAACAATTTCAAAATAAAACCAAAATAAAACTGGAAAAAAGTGCCTTATCTTCTTTTTCCATGTTAAGAAAAGCAAGTCACAGAATCCTCACTGAGGGAGCTGAGTTCACAGTTTGCTGAGTCAATGTGTGTCAACCACATATCTGCCCATGCACAGGAGAGAGGCGGGAAGCTGGCAACTACTGCAGGTGGAACCAAGGCTTCTAATATGCCATATGTACTAGCAGAAATGCTGCTTTGCTGACAGACACAGCCTTTATTTAGTTCTTGCATGACTGGTGAAATTGATCAAAATGTCTTTAGTAGATAAAGTGAAGCTAAATAAAATAGTATAGATTCCCAGTATGCAAAACATGTGTGAGTGAGTGAGTGTATTTGGATAATGCTCTTCCTCTATCTTTCTGGCATGCTCTTGCTAACTGTTGGTAATTTGGTTAGATATCACCTTAATCTGGTTAACAACTGGTTGTTACCTGATGATAGCTAACCAGAGATGAAGATGGTATAAGTAAAAGAATTTAAACAGCTTTTCTTTTCTTTATTTTCATTCTTTATTTTTATTTTTTAAATATAAAATATTTTTTTATTGTACTTTAGGTTCTGGAGTACATGTGCAGATCATGCAGGATTGCTGCATAGGTACATACATAGCAAGGTGGTTTGCTGCCTCCATCCTCCCGTTACCTATATCTGGCATTTCTCCCCATATTATTCCTCCCCAACCTCCTTATCCCCCACTGTCCCCCCGATCCCCTCCCAACAGACCCCAGTGTGTGATGCTCCCCTCCCTGTGTCCATGTGTTCTCATTGTTCAACACCCACCTTTGAGTGAGAACATGCAGTGTTTGATTTTCTGTTCTTGTGTCAGTTTGCTGAGAACGATGGCTAAACAGCTTTTCCAGGCCTCCCGGACAAACGGAAACTCTTCAGCTGTTAATGATAGGTCATAGTGACTTCTAAGAATCAAAGAGTTTTCTTTTAAATTTTTAATCTCCAACTTTATGTCTTATGTGTATTTTCATCAGGTCATTTCTGGGTTTTGGAAGGGGTTCTAAACTCCAAGCAGAGTATAGGAACAATGGTGGCCAAAACATGCATATCCTAACAGCAATGCTAGAGATGGAAGGATCGTTCTTCCAGCGCATCATCCAATTGCAATAAAAAATTAAACTGGAAGGTACAAGAAAGCGACAAAATTGTGAGAGTGTTACGGTGTTTCTGCCTTAACTCATGTGAAAGAGGACGTAGGGGGCTTCTCCTCCCAGAAAGCAAATGAGAAGGGGCTCTAAGAGTGTCTTCAGAGAACTTGGCACATGCCCCTAGAATGAAAGACATGGAGACCGATACTGGACTCACGGCTAAAAGTCTAAAGACAAGCAGCTAAGAGCAGAGCTGCCGCCTAAATGCTTGAAAAGCAAAGCAAAGTGGTTATGTGGGGACCAGCTACTTTTCACAGCGAAAGGAAATGTTTGAGTTTTGGGGGAACCAAATATGACCCTTCTGATGGGGGCTGGCCTGAAGTTTGCTTAAAAGGGATCCCACTCAAGATAGGCGCAACAAAGAGACCCCCACAGAAGGATGGGCTGACCAGGGGCTGAAGGGTGAGTTCGAAGCATCAGTAACAGAAGCTTGTGTCAAACCAACTGCGTTGGGAGGATCCCAGCTAAAGATACCACAGGCAGCAAGGGCGGCCAGAGAAAGTGAAGGCGAGCTCAGGAAACATCCCTCGTGCTTGCTGGACAGGGTCACAACTACTGACTGCGTAAGATGGTGCCATGGTCCCCGCAAGCTGTTCCCCCATCTGGGCCTCATCCTGGGGCAGTCAAAACTGGAAATCAGAAGACCAGGAGACCAGGAGACCAGGAAGACCAGAGACCAGGAGAGAACTGTGAAGAAAGAAGCCGGCCTTCCCGCCTTCTTCCTCTGCAGACTTCCTGCAGCAGGACAGAACTGGGACAGGGAGCAGTTCACATTGGACCGGGACTTGGGATTCTGATTGTATTCTAGAGAGCTCTTTAAAAGCTGAAATGAGGCTGCACTTGTGACTGAAAGACACTGGGAAAGCTAAAAGCCTGCCTGAACTTTTTCCTGGAAGCCTGGGAGAATGGTTCTGCGGGGTGAATTCATGGCGAAGGGAGAGTGCAGAGCAGCTTTCTGCTTCCAGCCTTTGGGATCCAGCATGTCCCATAAAGTGGCTTCATACTTCATATCTTCATTTTGAGAGTCCCTCAAAAAGTTCAACATCAAGATTCCCAGGACTGAGCTCGTCATCCTCCAATCTCACCCTCCTTTTGTAATCCCTGTCTCGGCAAACAGGACCGCACTGTAACCCAAGAAAGCCCGGGATGCTCCATTGCACTACTGGTACTTCCACCTCCAGCCTCCTGAAAGTCACCAACGTTAGCTTGCATGCCACTGCAAGGCCGTTGTTCTGCTAAAGGAAATGAGCTCACACACTTTCTTTGTTTTAGCCTAGGACATGGTGCCCTTCACGCCAAGTTTCTACACAGCCGTCTCATATCAACTCTCCTCTTGCTGGCAGCACAGGCGTCTGCACTCTGTGACAGGCATTGTACAGCCACGCTGGACTACTGGGGGATCCCCCAGAGACACCGTGGTTCATCACTCTGAGACATCACATCGTATGTTGGCATTATCTGAAATGCTATCTCCTTCCTGAAATTATGTTTCATTCTACAAAACTCAGATTGCATCACTATTTCATAAACTCTTTCCTGGCACCACATTCTGATGTAGGTGATCCGCCTTGGTCCTCTCCTCATAAGCTGCAGTTTATTGTATCGTAGCCCTTATCATGCTTGGCCAGGAGAGCTGACTCACTTATTTTCTCTTCCTTGCTGCACTTCACGTTCTTCTATGTCTTGTTTGAGATTACAATTCAGCACAATACCTGACACCAGTTATGTGTTTACATATTGGATATGATGAAAAAAGATATAATGGGTGACTGGCTTTCTTAATGCAGTATATTATTATTATTTAAACCAAAGCTTATGTTCAGTAATGCTTGGCAGTTTGCAAATTGTTTCCTATGTATTATCCTATTTTTATCTTACTTTACCCTATACAGAAAGAGAACCCAAAGTTAAGAGAAGTTAGAAAACTTACACAGGTATCAAACAGTATTTCTTTTCTTTTTCCCCCTTTCTAACAATTGCAACTTTACAAACCACTTGGAATTGCAGTCAAAATTTTTTTTTCCAGAACTGCTTGCGAGTTGGTGGCCAATCCATTGCCCCACAAACACCGAATACTATAGTGTTCTAAAAAGGAAAATACAAGGCAAAACACAACCATCAAAATCAGGAATGAATATGGATACATGACTACCTTATAATCCTCAGCCCCCATACAACTTCTGCCACTGGTACCAATGATGTCTTTTACATCAAAGAGTCAGAGGTAAGCATTACAGTCGGTCTCTTCAGGCTTTTAAGTCTGGAAGAATCCCTTGGTGTCCCTCCCTTGTATGTCATGATCTTGATGCCTTTGAGTATGAAGCAGGTTATTTCTCAGTTTGGACTTGTTTGCTGCTTACGTGATTTGATTGAGATTATGCATCTTTGGCAGAGGTATCACTGAAGTGGCAATGTATTCTTCTCATCCATCTTTGAGTGGTGCATGTTGTTGACTTGTCCACACTGATGATGTTCACTTTGATCACGGATGAAAGTATTATCTTTCAGAATTTTCCACTGCTAGGCTATATTTTCTGCTTTATAATTAATACATTTATTTTGTGGAGCTATATTCTGAAACTATGTAAATATCCTGTTTCTCATCATGCCTTCAAATTATTAATTTATTTTTATCTGTGTGAACTCAGGGTTTCATTTTCTAGTCAATGGTCAAAATCTATTACTTTCATTATTTACTTTGATGCTCCGGTTGTCTTTGAGTTAACCAGTGTACTTGTCCAAACTGGAATATGAGTCTTTTTGACATTTCCATCATACTTGGAGCACTTCTCTGTCTTCTGGCAAAACAGGATGTTTCAGACTCACAGGCCCTGCACGCTGACCCCAGCCTTGAAGCTTTCTCCAAAGAACCTTGGATCTTTAGAAGAAAATAACTGCTAAGTCTACTTATTTCTTTGGTGTGTCATACCCTCTGTCTCTCTCAGTACACAGACCTGGCGGAACACACATTGACACACACATTTACATTTATATTTATGTCTGTATCTATCCACACGCTCTGAAAACCGCCAGTTCACACCAACACATCCAACTCCTATCCAACATCACGTGATGTTTACTCTCATCTTCTCTTTTTCCATTTTTTGTAATTCTTTCCTATGAAAATAGAAAAACCTACTTTGAATCATCCTGAAGATATTTACTATTTTTTGATTTTTTTCCTTTTTTGATGATTCCCCCTGTGTATAATCAACTTCCCATTTCCACTTCCACCTGCTTCCATACACTAATGCTCCCCTCAAACTACTTGGGCTTCAACCTCTGGGAGGCCAACCCTGGAAGGATAATTTCTTCCCACTGCTGGGGCTCTGTCTGACCCTGAGACAGGCAGGACGTCCCAGGTAAGCTTCCCCCAACCTTGAGCTCTCACTGCTGCTCCCTACTGTCAGAACAGGCGCCTGCCTTGCATTAGCTCACAGGGTAGAAGGAGGCTTGAGTTATTCAGCAAAGGCAGGATGGGGAGGAAGAAGAGAAAGAGTAGGAGTAAGGCCTGTTGAGAAGTTTTAAGTAGCAAGACAAGTAAGACACACGGAGCTTTCAGTTCCAATTTGAGTCCTCCTCAAACAACTCCTTGGCATCTCTTCGGTTGAAGCTGAAGGGCTGTAGGTGACTTCATCTGGTGGAGCATGAAATGGCCTTGCTTCTTAATGGGCTGAGGGGCTAGGGTCAGGCACAAAAGACTACTTGGGTTTCTCTTACAGGGATGTTCATATTGAAGAGGCTCAAAGCATTAGTCACATAGGTTATTTCCAATTTCTCTTTGATGAGTAATGCTCAATGAACATTTCTGTAAAAAATATATGATAATTTCCTTAGGATCAATTTCTAGAATTGAAATAAACTGTTGGTTCAAACACTGAATAATTTTAAAGCTACACACACACACACACACACACACACAGTCTTAAACTAGCTTTTTACTATATGTAATATAGTCAGTAAAGCAAACAAATACAAGAACCATCTTATAACACAAAGAGAAGAATCATATACCCATATATCAGTGTCTCTATATATCACATAAATATATTTACTTAGGACACCTAGAACTGTGCCTAACACAGGGTAGAAAATCCAAAAATTTACTAAACAAATGGTGCTTGCAAATATAGCACTATATCTATATTCTTTTTTGGTTATTTTAATATTTTCTTTAGGTAATTGGCCATAGATGATTGTTGCTCATTATTTATATTTTAATGAATTAAAAGCTTTAAATTTACTAAAGTATTAATTTTTTCTTACATATGATGTAAATATGTTTTTATTTGCTTATTGTTGGTTTTCTTTGCAATGAGAGACATAGAAAAAGGAGTTTAAATGTTTAAGTGTTAAAGTCTGTCAACCTTGTGCAGTGTTTAAATGTTCTTTTTTCTTTCCAAAATAGCATATAAGTATCAATCTATTTTTTCAAACAATTTAGTTATTTTGGTGTAAAGATGATGATATATATATATTCAATTTCCCTCCAAATTGCCAGCTGATTTTTATAACTCTGTTTACAGTCTATCTTTTCCCTATGGATTGGAAATAATACTTTTATTATATACTAAATTTTTCAACATGCTTAACGCCATTTTTGAATATCATCTCTGTTCCAGCAATCCAGTGTCTTATCTAGCCCAGGTTTTAATTATAGCATACTATATTTTGATATAGGTTATTCATCTTGTTAGTTTGTTTCTCTCTTTTCTCATGTCTATTGTTTTAGAAAATCTTTTTTTTTTTTCGAGATGGAGTTTTGCTCCTTACCCAGGCTGAAGTACAATGGTGCAATCTCAGCTCACCACAACCTCCACCTCCTGTGTTCAAGCAATTCTCCTGCCTCAGCCTCCCGAGTAGCTGGGACTATAGGCATGCGCCACCATGTCCAGCTAATTTTTGTATTTTTAGTAGAGACGCAGTTTCACCGTGTTGACGAGTATGGTCTTGATCTCTTGACCTTTGATCCACCTGCCTTGGCCTCCCAAAGTGCTGGGATTATAGGCGTGAGCCACCGCGCCCAGCCTAGAAAATCTTTAGAGTCATTTCTGGAAAAAAATGATACTGGTATTTTTATTAGACTTATGGGAAAAGTATATGCTTTATTAAGGTATATAGAGGTATCTTTTATTTTTAATATCCTTTTGTGCTGAATAAATTTTCATACAAAAGTGTAATCAGTCACACAATAGTAGATATTTTTATGTTAATATTGTTTCTGATTAATTTATATATATGCATGTGTGTATGTATATGTATATACATATATATATACACACATTTAAATATTTGTTTTTTTTCTATTCTAACTTAGTCTTTGTTGTGTATTGTTGGTATGAGTAAAACTACTTCTTATATGTATATACATTTTTCACTAGTCTCCTTACTGAACTCAGGCATTACTTTATGCATCTTTAATTTGATTCTTTGGGTTTTATAGCTAGCAACTATTCCTATATATAATGTAACCTATCACTTTATTTCAAATATTATATATTACAATGATAAATATTAGTAATCTGCTCACTGTCCATAAGTCTGCTCCACCCCATATTTTTTAGCAATAAAACTATGATTTTTTTCAGGAATGATGAGTCAAAAATATACAACTTCTGAAATTAAAAGACAAAATTCTGGAAATGGAAACATGTAGGCAAGTTCTAGACATCCTTCTGGCTTTATTGGCTATGAAACTTCAGCAAGTTATAACATTGTCTAAGGAGACCCCAGGTACACCAGGTGACAAGAGAGAAAACACAGAAAACCTAAGCTTCTGCAAGAGTTGTCTTTGGGGAAAACCAAAGGCATTTAATAAGCTGGGATGCATGTGAATTCTATTAATGCAGCATTTGACATGTTGCTCTATGTTTTCCTCTTCTTGATGGGATCTTGAGAGGTAGGGATGGAGGATGTTTCATTACTATGAAAACAACGCTCATGATCTAGAGATGTTCCATAATGCAACTGTTTACAGCCTAGACTAGAAAAACATCCCATACTTTGGCAGAATCTTGGAGAAAATGTCACACCATAGTTTTCCACATTTGTGAATAAAATAGATGCCTTCTAAGCCAAAAACTATTGTCCTGTTTCTTAAAATGTTGTTATTTAACTTTCAAAATATTATTTTATTAATTTTATTAGTGACTGATATGGTTTGGCTGTGCCCTGCCCAAATCTCATCTTAAATTGTAGTTCCCATAATCCCCACATGTCATGAGGGGGACCCGGTGGGAGGTAATTGAATCATGGGGGTGGTTTCTCCCATGCTAATCTCTTGATAGTGAGTTCTCATGAGATCTGATGATTTTACCAGGGGCTTTCTCCATGACTCGGCTCTCCCTCTTCTTGCTGCCACCATGTGAGGAAAGGCGTGTTTACTTCCTCTTCTACCATGATTGTAAGTTTCCAGAGGCCTCCCCAGGCATGCTAAACTGAGTCAATTACACCTCTTTCCTTTATAAGTTACCCAGTCTTAGGTATTTCTTCATAGCAACCTGGAAATGAACTAATAGAGTGACAAAATACAAAAATTATGTATATTAGACTATAAAACAGAGTTTTTAACCAATAGAACTACCAAAAAAATGGAAAATGTGGTCCATTAGTAAACCAACCACACCACTTGATGCTCACAATGAATGGACGTCAGGATTTTTGCCATTATTCAAACTTAAAACTGGACTCAGTTAAAGACAAGCAACTATTATATTTTTCTTACCAAACCAAAGCAGGGCATCTGATTTCAATCCTGAATACACTATTTATATCAGTAGCTCTCAAGGACTGCCATCAGACGATAGAAAATTGCTGCTAGAATCATATTCCCCTTTCTGCCTTATTCAACCATCCCCTCCCTGACTCCCAAATTGTGTAGCTTCCTGAAACAAAGAAATGTTTATATTTGCCACATCAGTAGAACTCATATGTTTCTATTTTGCTTTAATTGAAAATAGAACAGATACATGAAATTTAAGAATTTAATAAAAAGGAATAGAGTTAGTACATAATGGTACCTACAGACACTGAGAAGAATTTTCAAAAGCTAAGAATGTAAGCATCCTGGAGCAAAACTAAGAAGAATCTATCTCAACCATGCTGTTTTGTGATTAGAAGTGGGACATTATTCAACTTGAATTTCTGCCATTGGTAGAGAAAACTGGAATAGTTTGACATAGAATAACATTGGCTCAAGTCTAAATTTCTGTGGAATAAATTGTCAATGAGTGGATTCAGTTCTTATCCTCATCCTGAGGCTTTGATGAACAAAACTGATTTGTCAGCACATGAGCTACTTGTTCTGTTTGACTTTCAAGTATATCACAGGTTTTTCTGTATTGCTTGGCAATGCTAACAACTCTATATTTTTGCCAAGTTTTTGCCTTTTTAAAAAAAATCTAGGACATTTGTTTTGTAAAAATAATTGCATATTATTGTAGATCTAGCTACTTACTAGTTTCTGTCTCTCTGATATCCGAATTATAGATGGGAGTGGAAGCCTCAGCCTTAGAAGAAGGTGTCTTTTAGAGTAGATCAGCTCCTGGCTGAAATTTCTATTACAAGGGAATGAGATTAAGCCCACATTGAATTTGTACTGAGATAACCTTGTCGCTCCTCATTACCTAATTCTAAACAGTTATGAATAAGTGAAAGCTCCCATCATCCTTCTTGGATTATGCCAGTGTCAGAGAAATAAGCACAATATCTAAACCAAATTGTGCCATTGTCACATTGCCTTCAGCAATTAACAGATTTATTTAAACAGGATTGATAAACTACTCTCAGATTTTCTGTGGGACCAAAAATAACCACTGAGTCTTCTTTGTTGTCAGATAGGTTGGAATCCACTCTTCTAACTAATCTGAAGATATTTAAAATTTTTATTCTCTCAAATGAAACTATGATTTTCTTAACTATACAGCACAGATGCTAACACTCAACACAGCAGCCCTGGGAGCCAAGGGAGTGGGATGATACACATGTAGGCTGTAAACAAGAGGCTGAAGCTTACATTGCAGTCAGAGCAGCTATAGCAATTCAAGGCCATCCTCAATCAGCTCTGGGGACGTGTCTTTTAAAAATCCCCTTTTCAGCAGCATGTTCATTAGACATTCTAATCACTGAAAGTTATTTATTAGCTTGGAATATTGAGAATGATCATATAGTATCTAAAAACTATTTTTAACTAAGGCAGCACTTTCTTAACATACTAGATTGGAAGTCAATGAACTATAGCCTATAAGCCAAATCTCAGTGCCTATTTTGTAAGCCCATGAGCTCTGAATGGTTTTTACATGTTTAAATGGTCAGAAGAAAATCAAAAGAAGAAAATGGTTTATTATAGATAAAATTACGTGAAATTCAAGTTTCAATGTTCATAACTAAAGCTTTATTGCCATGCGGCCAGGCTCACTTGTTTACATATCCATGGCAGCTTTCAGGCTACAAAGGTAGAGGGTTCCAACCAAGTGACTGAACCAGTCTAGAAACAGAATAAACTTTCCAAGGTTGTCCCCATCAAAGCTTTGCCAAAAGACATCTGATCATCATTGTTCCTGTCTCTATGAAGACCTGAGCTTCAGGCCCATTTCAGGTGATGGTTAATTAATTATAGGTATCCATTTGTGTTCTGAAACTCAAAAAATGTTATTGGGTCCTGCCACCCTGGTGACCCACACATCCTTGAGACTGAACTGTTGGCTGGGGAAGAGGAAGTGCTGGCTACTATCTTCAGAAAATGTCTTTAAGCAATTGTTTTCTTACAACCAAATCACTTTGTTATGGCTAGAAGAACAGTACATAAGATCGAAATTCATGTTTGCATCTTTGTTTCAAGAAGTAATTACTTCTGACTCACGAATCTTTTCTCAGAGTTGCAGAGGCATTCGTCACCAATATACACCTGCACAGGGGTTTGCAGTTTGCATAGGCGCTGTTAATCATGGTCCACTGTTGACTCCACCAATGCGTTCAGCTAGTCTTCGGTTCATTCCCAACTCACCTAACACCATGGACTAGTTTTCAGGGGATGGAGCTGAGCGGAGATAGGCATATGTTTGGTTTATGACACACTAGCCCCTGCAAAGCTGCTCAGGGGTCTCCAAGCTTGAGGTGTGGATGCCAAGAGCATGACACAGCAATTCATGATAAAAAATGCAAAACTAGGACATACCAACTCCTTTTCCTCCTGTTATTTTCCGGTGCTTGTTACTATCAGTGTTTCTATGTAAATGAACTCCAGTTCTTTTTATAATTTTCTAAACTTCAAATCAGAGACAAAACAATAATGAATCATGCCAGAGATAGCATGACCCCCGCACCTTACCCACCCAGTGTGGACAGGAGCTCAGGGGGCTCTACGTGCCTCTGTTTGATTATCTATGGTTGACAGTAAATGGCCTGACAAGGAAGTCCATTCCAATTTAGTTGCCTTTAATTATTAGATTACCCTCCCACCCCCACCACACAAACAAACACAAACACACACACACACACACACTCTCTCTCTCTCTCTCTCTCTCTCTCTCTTTCTCTTTCTCTCTCTCCCTCTCTCTTTCTCTCTCTCTCTCTCTCTCCTTGTATGTAACTTCACAGGTTTCCATTTCTGGACCCTGAAATGGCCCATAATTAAACATGACCCCTTGTCCACAGCACGCTACACTATCATATGTGAGACAATTATCTGTTTCTTTCAATTTCCACTTCCAACTTAAGCATTCCCCACTTCCTTCAGTTCTTCCCAGTAAAGACCCCCTTTCAGCTCCATCAGTGGTGGGTCTCCCTGCCTTTGAACACATGCAGACTTCACATGTAGTATGGGTGGTTTACATCATAGCTCCTTGAACAATAACTATGCTGAGGCTCCTTTAATACAGCATTCAATATTTTTCTTAACTACATACCTTCTCAGCACCTATTTTCTTGCCAAAACACTAGAAATAAGCACAAAGACCAATAAAACTAGTGATTTTTGACACAGAAGTTTTCCCATAAACTCTTTGCTAATTTACAGAGAAAGTTAAGACTTTGAACTCATTCTTTTACAATCTTATGAAAACATGGTACAAAGTATAATTCAAAGTAAAAGGAAAATTCCTAATTCTGAAATATTTCAAGGTTAGGTACATTTTATGAAAGAAGATAGATTAAGTAGGTGAAATTGGCTCACAATTACTTAGTATTGAAGAGGTGAAGCCTGAAAAAATTCAACAGAATTGTGATGTTCTGATTTCAGGATAGCTTACTATTGAAGATTCCCCAGGATTAACACTAAACTGAATTTATTATGCATATTTATTTTTGGCTTGGAAAATGAGGACAAACGGCAATTCCTTCATTATTTCTGAACCAGTCCCAATTTAGAAAGTGTTGTAAACATCACCAAGCTTAAAATACACATGGGAAATAACAAGGTAATGTTTAGCCTGGATAATTTGAATTAATAGTTCTAGAGTAGCAATCCTGAGCACAGCCAGTCCAGCTGGGAGCTGCTGGAAAAGCCATCAGTGTTAGTGCTGGAAAAGCCTTTTAGATTACAAAACTGATACAGTTGCAATAGCAGATAGGCAAATCCAGAGTGACTTCAGTTATAACCAAGGAATCATCATACCCTGAGGTATAATCCTTCCATCTGTCATACCAACGAAGCTGGAGAATTCTAAGTACAAAGAATGAACTCTGTGACATTCAGTGTACCTCAATGACATGAATATATGATAAAATATGAGAGGATACAGGAAAGTATCAGAGAAAAAAATATTTTTTTCCAAAAGTATTTTAAACTAACAGGAATCTGTATGCATACTCTAGCCTCATGCTTTGTGTGTGATGAAAAAAATAGTGAAGATATTTTGGGGGTATGTTTATACAAATGCCTATTAAGTGAATCGTTTAATTACATGCAAATAATAGAGACAGATTCAGAGCATAAGTGATTTCAGTTCCTATCTCTAGATGTGAGGCTTCTATTTGGAAATATTAGAAATATGTCTATAGGAAAGAGGAAAAGGGATTGATTCAAAGACATACAGGCAGAATCAGTTTGAAACTCAGAAATGGTGACATATTGAGAATGTGTGTTTCAGGATACATGGTTTTAGCATCCTGCCTCATTTCAAATATATAGCAGCTTGTTCCCATTTCCTTCAACATCAAGAGGAGCAGAGTGCAAGACAGATGGCCCTAATGGCCTGTAATGCCAATATTTGAAATTCCCTGCCCAACTGTAACAATAATGTCCTTTCAGATTTTAATAACACCTGTCCCCAGGGGACTCATGACCCTCCTTGAATTTCATTATATGCAATGTTTTCATTGGGTTGGTTGTCTGTTATGTTATGTTATCCTCCACCCAGGAAGAATCATATTAGGGGTTTGTAAATTGGCTAATGTTATGATTCAGATTGGTTAATATATTTATAAATCTGGTATAATAGTTGGACTTACAATTTCCTACACATTGGTTTACAGTGTACCTGATTACTGTGTTAATTTTCACGGAATTGTACCTTGGCAATTAACGTGTTTGGAGAAGATGAAATTTAAATGTGTGTTACCTATCAAACATAAGCAAAAGGTAGTTTCTTCTGAACATATTTACTCCTTCTCACGTATCTTCTTGCATTTGAGAGACAAAAGAAATGAGGACTACCTAGATTACTCGCCTGGGATATTTAGTAAGATTGCAGGTCCATGGATTCACTGAACAGAAACGTTACTACTGAAAGTTAGAGCGAGCAACGCAGTCTCCACAGCACTGTGTGCTTTTGCCAAGTGTACTTTCCCCATTCTCCTGTCGCCTTCTGCTATCTACCTCACCTTCACTCCAAAGACCCTAAGGTGAATTCCTTTCCACTTTCAAGAGAGTATGTTGTTGGACTAATGGCAAAATGAACACCTGTCTACATTCCACTGATACAATAAATTTCAAGTTTTCACTGCCTTAAATATTAATGTGTGTGTGTATGAATTATCTAGAAAGTATTCAACCAACTGATCAAATCGGTCATTTCACTGAAAATGTAAAAGGTAACTTCCAGTCTTTGATGGATTTTGTCAATTTTCCACATCCAACTTGGTGAGTGAGGTGTGTTGACAGAGTTGCTGGCAGCTTAGACTGGATTTATTTTTCCTAGCAGTTCAACAATAACCATAGCTAACACTTACGCAGTGGTTTTCCTGTGCTGGCTCTGGGATCGGCACTCTGCACACTTCAGTGTATGGAAATCCTATGAAGCAGGCCCTATCACCACCCCATTTTAGAAATGATGTAGAGGCCTAGAGAAGCTAAGAAACATACCCAAACCACACAGGCAGGTGGCGGTGGAGCCAGCGGAGCTCCTAACCCCTCTGCTAAAACACCCACAGAAAGAACATTCACCCAGGCCCCTCTTTATGTATCATTACATTTTGTGGGAGCTCTATATGCAGAATTGGCAGCATAATTTGCAGTGTGCAGTCGAAATGAAATGAGGGGCCCCTGTCCAAAACTTATGGAGAATTTTCTGACAGTGATAGCAGAGCGTTAAGTTAAGCGTGGAGTGCTTCTAAGCATGCCCTATACAACAGCAGAGGTCTCTCGCCCATGCAGCGAGCTCTGCCCAGAGGCTTCAGTTTCTTCAGCTAGAAGATGAAGATGATGGCATAGGGTGGGACCCTCTCCCATTCAGTGATTCTACGGTGGTGAGCACTTTCTTACCTGCCCCCATACCTGTCATTAACTGAGGAGAAAAGAGGGTCTGCATTTCCTAAATCAACAGACACTTCGACTGGTTTTACTCATTCAGATAATATTTGGCTTCACAGGTAAGTTATAGCCTTTATCCGTATGCAACCTTGAAATTACCTTGATCCATTTTCTCTGTGTGCACACTCACAACATAATCACTTTTCTCAGTGTAGATTGTCATTATCAAAATGAATCTGCAGCTTCTTTCCCTAATTATGAAGACGTGCACCTTCCTAAGGAGTGTGACAGTAAAAAATCTCTAGTGCTGGTGGATCCCCAAAACATGAAGCCTACAGATCTTTTGTTCCAGAGCTTTCAACAGTCCATCCTTTTCAGGAACATTAGTGACAGGGAACTGATAGTTGTATATTTTGAGAAGTGCAAGTTATAATGTTTCTCATGAAAAATGTCTATTTATATTGAAAGGTACCGTTTGTGCCTGACATCTAATTTGAACCTCACATCCAGAAAGTTAGAAGTGAAAATTGCCCCATACTTTTCACTTTCCATGTCATTCCATAGAATCATGAATTCTGCAACTGTCCTTTTAAACTCAGATTCCAGGAAGTATAATCCTAAGCACTTATGACCCAGCTTAATTGCTCCTGTCTTCAGTACTACAAATAAGAAACTTCACCTGCCTTTTAAGGGTGTGTTTTTTTAGGCTTGGATTTTCTTAGATAATTTATATGCCAAATAGCCTTTAAACAATATTTTATATCTTATTCTGTCAATGTTAAAAAAAATTAGTATTTTTCCAATCTTTCCCTTACCTGTCTCTACAATAGTAGAATGCGAAATTGGGTTCTCGCCTGTGGATATGTTTAATCCTCATACTTATATGAACCTCTCCTCATATTTATTCTGTTCCTAAAATTTCACTTAGGGAATTACAAAAGTAGCTAATTTTACTTGACAAACTTCAAGATATTTCAAACACTCAACAGAAAATTAATTCCACAAAATAAGATGTTTAAACAACATACAAAACTCCCAAGTTAATTTAACTTTGAGCTATTTTTATAATGAAAAGAGACAGATGAAATCTGTTCACCTTGACAATATAAAGGACAGATTCCAGTCTAATATTGACAAAAGCTAATATTTTTAAAAGCAGAAACATATCTTTATTGCTAGCTGTATGTCTTATACCATTGGTGGTGCTGTAACAGAAAATCTGAGACTGGTTAATTTATAAAAAACAGAAATTTATTTCTCACAGTTCTAGAGGCTGGGAAGATCAAGATGATGGCATCTTGTCAGGACCTTCTTGCTACATCCTCACACAACAGAAGGTGAAATGACTGAACTTGCCCTCTTATAATGGCATTATTCCCACTTGGAAGAATGAAGGCCCTCATGGCCTAATTTTCTCCCAAAGGTCTCATCTCTCCACACTACCACAATGGCAATACAATTTCAGCATGAGTTTTAGGTGAAACAAACATTCAAACTACAGCACTGTGGCATTCACTGTCCAAGATGAGCTCCAGCTGGTCTTCAGAACACTCTTCTGTTATCCACATCCTCCTGTTGAGTGTGGGCTAGATTTATTGATGTCTTCCTGATATTAGAATAAGACACAGGTGAGTGTGACTCAGAGACTAGGTGGTACTTGGCAGAGTGTACTCCCTCTCTCTCCCACCTCAGTTGCTGTGGTGGAAGCCAGTGACCATCTTGCTGCACACTCTGGAAGACTATGGTGAGGCTCCCACGGCAAGAACAGAGATCTCCAGACAAAGCAGGAGAGGAACAAAGGCCTCCTCACACCATGTTAGGAGTTTACAAGCAAATCCTTCAGTCCAGTTGAGCCATGAGATGACTGCAGCCTCCTGAGTGATTCCCAACCCTCAGATAATCTGTGAGATAATAAATGTTGGTTGTTTTAAACTACTCGGTAACAGGGTTAATTTGTTACATATCAATAGCTCACTAATACACTGGCTCAGCATGATTATAAACAGAAACTAAAGAGAATAACATCATAGCCACATATAAATACCACAACCAACACTTTTATGTTCATTATTAAGGATGGTTATTTTTATTATTAGAAAATATATAAATCAAGAATAAACAAATTGATGTAGAGATAATTTGATATATGACTTACATATAATTTTCTTCATTATATTAAAATGCATCTGTCAGGATTTTAAGGTCTTTTTAAATCTGGCCCTGTTTAACCTTATTTTCTACCACTTTTTGGCAGAATCTAGGGTCTAGCCTGGCTTCATTCTCTACCAGGAAGACAGTATGGTCGTCCCCCTTCTCCACAGAGGATAAGTTCCAAGACTGCCAGTAGATGCCTGGAACTTCAGATAGTACTGAATCCTATGTGTACTCTATTTTTCCTATGCATGCATGTGTAAAATGATGTTTAATTTATAAAGTAGGGACAGGAAGAAATGAATGACAACAGCTAATGATAAAATAGAACAACTCTAAAAGTAGACTGTGACAAAAGGTACTTAACTGTGGTCTCTCTCTCTCTCTTTCTAAATATCTTATTGTACTGAACCATGGGTTACTGACACCCCAGCAAGGGAAATCACAGACAAGGGGGGGCTACTCTTTGTGATACAATGTCCTCACTTCTTAATTTCCCTGGTATACAATTTTAATTCTCCTTTAAGGCACTGTTCCGATGTCATCTTGCCAACCATAGTTGGGGCTCACTTCTTTTGACTGAATTACCAAATATTGTACTTGTTTCAAATCTGGCTACTTTATATGCCATTTATTTAATATATATGTTGCTTCTACTTTAAGATGATGAATTTCTAAAATACAAGGATCCCAAGACCAGCTAGCTCAGCACTGAATATATTTTGTTGACATGATGAAATTCTGGTGAATTGATAGATGCATTATGATCAACAATAAAGTTATACCATATAGTGCATAATAATGTATCAATAGCTTTTGCAAACACTATCTAATTTAATTCTCAAAGAAATTAATTCATCTAGGACATTGTTATAAGCTAAATTGGGTTCCCCCAATTCATATAGTGAAGCCCTAACCCCCAGTACCTCAGAATGTGACTGTACCGTATTTGGAAATAGGATCTCCATAGTATCTTTAGAAAGATAATAAAGAGCTCATATAGTGGGCTCTGATCCAATGTGACTGGTTTCCTTTTAATAAGAGGAGATCAGGACACAGACGTACACAGAGAAAGACCAGGTGAGGACCCACCAAGAAAGCGGCCATCCGCAAGCCAAAGGAAGAGGCCTCAGAGAAACAAACACTGCCGGCATCTGGATCTCAGGTTCCAGCCTCCAGAACTGTGAGACCATACATTTCTGTTGTTTACGCCCCCTGGTTGGTGGCACTTTGCTGTGGTAGCCCTGGCAACCTGATCTATATTGCCATAGAGATGAGGTAATGGGGTCGAGGGTCTCATTCTTGATGAGCGGGGCTGGGACTGGAGTCTGGAACTCTAACCCATTGTGCAGGCCTCTGGCAACCCCAGTATGTTGCTCTTTCCAAACAGAAGCTTTTTGAGTATTTTTTCTTTATTTTATGGTCTTGACTTTATGTTAAACAGTTTTGCCTGTAAATCTTTAAACATAGTTAATCAAGTCAGGTAGGGCCAAACATAAAACCTCATTGACTGCTTTGTTCATAATGAACGAATAAGATTTAAGATAAGCACATTCTGGAGTGTTTCAGTTATCTCTAAGGACAGTATGGGTAAAAACGTAACCTCTGTGTGCGCGTTTTTCATATAGAAAATGTACACAGGCTGGGTGCAGTGGCTCATGCTTATAATCTCAGCACTTTGGGAGGCTGAGGAAGGCAGATCACGAAGTCAGGAATTTGAGACCAGCCTGACCAACATGATGAAACCCTGTCTCTACTAAAAATAAGAAAATTAACCAGCATGGTGGCACGCAGCTGTAATCCCAGCTACTCAGGAGGCTGAGGCTTGAACCCAGGAGGCAGAGGTTGCAGTGAGCCGAGATCACGCCACTGCACTCCAGCCTGGGTGACAGACCCAGACTCCATCTAAAAAAGAAAAGAAAAGAAAATATGCGCATAACATGATTCACCATCTCAAAAAAAAAAAGAAAGAAAATGTACAGGTAACATGATTTACCTCACATCTTCCACTTTGCTCCTATTGCTACTCATCATTATTCTCAAATGGATTTATAAGAAATAATTGTATTTGGAACATTAAGAAGATGGTGAGGTTCTGAGAAGTGAAATGACATGGTGTGTGGCATTTGCTTCGATTTGGGGAGGTGGACGAATTAATGCTCAAATTGAATGATGAATATAGCCATTTAAAAATGTCCAAGTGTTAAAATTATATTGTAGAAATGAGAATGTATTTAAAATTCAAGAAAACTTTCCAATAAAGTACTTTGAAATAATGATGAAATGTTTATTTATTGGAAGCACAACCTAGCTTGGATATTACTAAATGAGCTCATAACCTGTAAATCAGCAGCAGTGTCTGATTTAAAGACCACAGCCCCCTCTTCATCTCCCTCTTGTCTTCAAAACTCTTTGGACTTCCTGTTTCACACCTTGAACATCAGGAATACAAATATGTCTGGCAGTCTCATAGTTGTTCATCTGCAAAACGCAGCAGTGTTCTCTATGGTCCACTGCTGAAATAGATGAAGTGGAGTGGGGAGTAAGAGTTCCTCCCTAACAGCGAAACTTTGTCTCAAAAAAAAGAAAAGAAAAGAAAAGAAAAGAAAAGAAAAGAGTTCCTCCCTAGCTGCACTGTTTTTGATATTCTGTTTGACCAAAGAGAGGGGCCCATGCCAAGTCTTCTCAACCTAGACGTGACTAAGTTGTTGGCTTCTTCTGGACACCTCCATCAGGCTACCCAGAGGGCTAAAGGTATCACTATTTGAAAGTACATGTGCAATCCATTTACAGAACACTCCCTTTAAAGTTTCTTACTAGCTATATGAATAAAAACTGATCTAGGAAGAGTCAGTCCAAATTTTTGGGATCTCCATTCACTATCCCCTTGTCAAAGGAAAACTACACTTTACTGATAGATCATTGTGAATCCTCTGCCTCCATTGCAGCCTCAAATAGTTCATCTAAGCTGCCATAACCACCCCTTGCCTTTTCTCCACCTTTTGGTGCACCTGGATCCACTCAAAGGCTGACATTCAGAATCCTCCGACAGGCACCCCTCCCATCTGGCTGATACCTTGTACCAAGGCTTCTCCACGTGGTCATGTTCCTGTCTCAACCTACCCCCTGCCTTTGGACTTGAGTCTTGGTGTACTCTTCCTTCCTATAGCCATGGCCCTGTTCTGGATGTGTTGTTAATTCTGCTGTCCATTCCCTCTCCTATCAGCTTCCATTTGTTAATAATCTTTTAGACTCTTCAGACTTCAGTAGAAGGTTTGGAAATGTCATTAAGACTGATAGTACTGTTTCTTATATTGACGGCAGGACCATAAAGGCAGGGTAAAAGGAAAGCAAACCCAAAGTCAATCCATCAGACACAATGTCCAAACCAATTGTCAAAATAAAAAGGCACATATGGAGAAAAACAGATCTAAGGACACAGAGAAGCAGACACCAATAAAGAGAGTTGGAATAGAGAGACATGGGACTGGGCAGTGGGGGAGGGGGTGGGTTACTGTTAAACAGGAGAGTAGCCTGTGGCTTGAAGAGGGTTGGTTAACAGCCTATGGCACTGACTTCCAAGTGACTCTGGAACATTTGCAGCACAATAGGGAAAGGTCTCCTCTGTTTCAAAGGCTAAGAAAGGGGCAGGCAATTTCCTGCTACTTGACCTACAACTTAAGGAGAACTAAAATTGTTATTCCTGCACCTTGAGAGCAGACATTTTTCTTCCTGTTTCCAGCTTGCAAAGAATATCCTTTTTTTCCATTCACTCATAAATTCATTTATTTACCAAAAATCTATTAAACAGATAATAAATGACAGCCACTTAGGCTGCAGTGGTGACTTGGATAAAGTCTGTGTCTTTAAAGAGTTTCCAGTCTAGTGAGATGTACAAGGAGATTCACAATTTCCATGAAAAATAATTTACTGAGAAATTATGCTGAACTTGAGATAAATTGATGAGAGAAAAATCTTTGCACTAAAAGCATTCTTAGTTGTATCATTTATCTATGCCACAATAATTGTTGAGTAATAATTGACTCTGAAACTTAATGACTTTAATTAGTATGCATTTAGCTCATGAGCCTATAGGTTGGTGGTTTAGACTGGTTGCAGCTGGTGGTACTTCTGACCTCAGCTTGTCTCACTCACATCTGTGGCTGATCCAAGGTGGCCTGTTTGGATTGACTCCACATGTCCCTTATTCTCCAGCAATCTAGCCTGGGCACGTAGCCTGCCATGGTGATAGCAGAAGTGAGGGAGATTCAACACACTGAGCTTTTCAAACCTCTGTTTGCACCGCTTTGCTAAATACCATCAGCCAAGACACATGGCCAAGGTGAGTGTGAGAGTAGGGGACCCTACAAAGTTATATAGCAAAGGGTAGGAAATTGGGCCATTAAAGCAACTGGTGTATCCCTCCACCCTCGCAGACAGCAGGCTTTCTTCTTTCTCCCCCCGACCCTGGGAGACACTGTCTTTCTTCTCTCATCAGCTCCCAGAATGAAGAGACGTTTTCATTTACACTGTCAATGAATAGGATGCTTTGAGATTTCCCAGCAAAACAGATACAGGTGTAGAAATCTGATAGGGTTTGACCCTGTGTCCCCACCCAAATCTCATGTTGAAATATAATCCTCAGTGTTGTGGGAGGGACCTGGTGGGAGGTGATTGGATCCTGGGGGTGGGTTTCCCCCTTGTTCCTGTGATAGAGTTCTCACAGGATCTGATTGTTTAAACGTGTGTGGCACTTCCCCCTTTGCACTCTCTCCCTCCTGCTCCACCATGGTAGGAAGTGTCAGCTTCCTCCTTGCCTTCTGCCTTCATTTTACCTTCCTGAGGCCTCCCAGCCATGCTTCCTGTATAGCCTACAGAACTGTGAGTCAGTTAAACCTCTTTTCTTTATAAATTACTCAGTCTCTAGTAAATTGTTTATAGTGTTGTACTGAACAGAGCATAGAAAGTCAACACCAAGACAAAAGTATGCCAAACTGCAGGGTCTTTATTGCTGGTGTCCATGGAGGACTTGCTTCTCTCCAACCCGCGGCCCCGAAAAGCGGGTGTTAAGACCTTTTATACCTGTAAAAATCACCTTGGGAGTGAGGGTGAGGGGCAGGGTTGGGGGGTGGTGAATTCTGTTAATCATCTTCTGGGCAGAGATGAGGATTTTGGGTGGGGGTGGGGGTGAGGGCTTCAGACATTCCGAGGGCTAGTGAATTTGCAAATCACCTTCTGGGCAGAGAGGGTGAGGATGTGCGGCTGCAAACATTCCAAGGGTCAGGGGACTTTTGATATTCTGTTTGTTACTTAAGCGGTAACAAAAGTCAAGATAAGCATTTGTTTACACATTGTCTGGGTAGGGTGGAAATTACAAGTCGCAGGGGCCAAGATGGTGAGGGTTTGGACTGCTTGCCTGTCACATTAGCAGAGAGAGCAGTTTAAACAGAAAGCCAAGGTATGGTTGAGGTATGCAGTTTTATGGGGCTTTTACCATGTCACAATAGCAATGTGAGAACAGACTAATAAGGACCTAAGGTGTTCATTCTTTATTCAGCAAAGCCTAGGGTGTATCATTTTAGCTGAAATGTCCTCCTGGAAGTTTTGATAATCTACTGTTTTGTGCCGACTTCCCCTTTGCCACACAGTCCTCTCGGAAGGTTGAACTCAGCTGCATATCACATGGGGAGGAGCAAGGGCTTTTACTGGGCAAGTGGGAAGAGGCAGTGGGCAGAAAAGTCCCTGCCACAGCTTCCAGGGGTCCCCATCACTGACTTATCCCATACTGTCTTTGAATCATTCAAGGCACTGATAAGAAATAGATCCTCGCCACCCTAGGAGAATTAGGACAGCCACTTCTCTGCAACCAAGAAAAGACCACTGCCATGACAACACCGCACTAAATGGGTCTCCTGGAAAGGAGGGAGCCCTTTATTGTCTGTCTGCAGATACCACAATTAGCTCAAATGAGATAGAGAGTGACAGGGTCCTGGAATCGCAGATAGGTCTTTTGTCACTTGCAGAGAGGCTAAGCTAATTATCTGTGAAGGGAGAGCAAAGGTAATGCCTGCTCCCTCCTAGAACTGAAACCACATCCATCCTTGAAGGAGAATAAGCACCTTGGTTGCAACTATTCAGTGGTGTAATTATCCATGTCAGCCCCATTGTGTATTTTGGATTGCTTAAAAAACTTTATTCAGAGATTCATTTTCTCTCTCTTTGTATGTATGTAGATTCAATCAAATTAACCCATGATTCTTACAAACATCTTTTAATATTTGGGTAAATAAACTGAACTGAATTACCTAAAGGCAAGTATGTTTTATTTTCTTGTTTTTAAAAAAGAAAAAAGATTAATGGAATTAGGTAAAAATCTATTGCCAGTGTATAACTTCCATAAGTAGATAGCATAGTAGTTAAGATCACACTATCAGTTGTATCTATTTTGATAAGTTACTTTTCTTTCTAATTCTCATATGGCAGTCTAAAAAACAGTGATATTAATTATACTCATGCAGATGGTTATTTTAAGAATTAAATAAGTTAATGCATGTAAAAAGCTTAACATAATTCCCAAGATATTGCACTGGAAATCACTGTTGTAATTAGGAATCTTCTATTAACTTGATCTGACTTTGGAAGTACCAATCTTTAATTTTAAAAAGATTAAGTATCTCCTCCATGCAAAAAATTCTACCAGATTCTGGAATGATATAAAAATGAAAGCAATATACACTTTGCTTTTAAGGAACTTATAAACCAATAGAGGTTGCTGTCACATATGTGGAAAAGAATATAATGAAAAAAATGTAATTATTTCAAAACCTATGAACTAGACAGAAATGAGGGTGGGCGTCTGAGAAGAGGTGGAGCTTTGGGATTTCTTGCAGGGAAAAGGGGGATTTTGAATAGTGAAAGGATTCCAGGCAGAAGAATAATAAGCAGATTTAGGGAAGCTGGAAAAATCAAGGTACATTTATATTTCAATAACCTACTAAAATGTCAGAGAAATGTGTTATATGACATTATTATAATTCACATTATGTAATTCACATATAATTAAACAATTAAATATAAGACCTTACAAGACAATGATTATTTAAGGGTCGACACATACTTCTATGATTGCATAATGTCTTCATTAATATTGAATATAGACCATGGCAAATGAATCCAAACACCATTTGTTCATTCATTTAATTAACATTTATATTGTGCTTACTATTTGCCAGGAACTGCAAATAGGACTTAGAACACAAAGCAAGTAAGATTCACACTGAGTTCTCAGGAAGTGTGAGTAGATGGAGGGGAAAGTTGATTTAACAGGCCTTTATCGTGCGGTGAAGTGGTGGGCTGTCCTGGGGCTGGTAGAGCTGCTAGGAGGTGCATGCAGGTCACACCGTGGGAGGGAGAGTGAGGAGGAGAGTGGCAGAGCTTCTGGAAGAGGTGGCATGTGAGCCCGATTGTGTGGGGTGACAAGGAATTAGATAAAAGTAAGAAAGAGGGGGTTGTTTATATCAGAGGCACTTTTTTAACATATTAATCAGAATTTTAATTTATTTTTCTATGTGTTATTTGGTCATGTGCTTTGCTAATTTACATTGTACTGTGTATATATAAAAATGCATATACACACAATTTGTAATTACTTTTTTTAAATTTTAGGAGTGCCGTGCCTGGCACAAGACTCACGCCTGTAATCCCACAATTTGGAAGGCCAAGGCAGGTAGATTGCTTGAACCCAGGAGTTCAAGTCCCGACTGGTCAACATGGTGAGAACCTGTCTGTACCAGAAACACAAAAAAACTTAGCTGGGTGTGGTGGTGTGTGCCTGTAGTCCCAGCTACTCAGGAGGCTGAGATAAGAGGATCACTTGAGCCTGGGAGGCAGAAGTTGCAGTGATCTGAGATCACACCACTGCACTCCAGCCTGGGTGAGAGTAAGATCCCATCTCCCCCCACAAAAAAAGTGTCATTTTCTCTTACATTAGCTGCCAGTATTTATTCGTGTCCTTTTCATCTTTTACTCTAAATGAGTAAGTATAGTTAAATTTATCAATTTTTTTCAATTTATAAAATAGATGTACAAAATTGCATGTATTTATCAACAGACAAAAGGATAAATAAATGTGATATATATAAACAATGGAAAATTATTCAGCCATAAAAAGAAGGAAATCCTGTAATTTGCTGCAATGTGGATGGAACTGAAGGTTATAATGTTAAGCAAAAGAAGCCAGGCACAGAAAGACAAATATGGCGCCTTCTCACTCATATATGGGAGCTAAAAAGGTGAATCTCAGGGTGGTAGATAGTAGTTTAGTGGTTACTAGAGACGAGGAAAGTGGAAAGTGGGACAGGGGTTGAGGAGAGGTTGGTCAATGAGTAAAATAATACAGTTAGAAGGGTTAGGATCTAGTGTTATTTAGTTCAGTCGGATGAATGGTTATCTAACTATAACTACTGTTAAAGTTAACTGTAATTTATGGCATAGTTCAAAGTAGCTAGTAGGAAAAAGCTTGAATGCTTCTAACATAAAGAAAAGAGTTTGAGATGAAGGACATCCTAATTAGCAAATTTGTTCATTATACATTGTATACATTTATCAAGGTATCATGTGTAACTAAATATATGTAAATTATTATGTATCAAGAAAGAAGTAAAAATATACATATTTATCATGTACAGCATAATGTTTTGAAGTATATAGATTTCAAATGGTTTACCTCTAACAAATCCATTACCTCACATAGTTATTTTTTATAACGAGAACACTTAATGTCTACTCCTAGCATTTACTGTGGATACAATCTATTGTCATTAACTACTCACTATGTTGTAAAATAGATCTCTTACACATATTCTTCCTCTCTAACTGTGCTTACTTATTCTTTGACCAACAACTCCTTCAACTACTTCTTCTCCAAACCATACTACCCTCTGGTTAGCACTTATTTTACTTAACATCCTCCACGTTCATGTTCATCCATGTTGATAATAAATGGCAGGATCTCCTTTTCTATAGTTGACTAGTATTCTACTGTGGATCTATGTCACATTTTCATTACCTATTCTTACTATGAACATTTAGCATGGATTCCACATCTTGGCTCTTGTGAAGTAAACATGGGGTTACAGATATCTCTTTGACATACTATCAAGATATTATAACTTTAGCACTGCAGTAAACATGGGGTTACAGATATCTCTTTGACATACTATCAAGATATTATAACTTCCCTTTTTGAGGATATTATCATACATCTGGTGCTTTCTTTTAATTAAAGATAAAAATAGAAGTATTTCTATTTGGCTGTATTAATGAAACCAATCTCTTTCTGACTTGTATTTAATTTTTTTTATTGTATTTCATTTTGTTGGATTTAGGTACAGAATTATTTCACATGCAAAGGATAATTTTTCCATATCCTTTCTCATTTTACAATTTCTTTCTTTCCTTTTATTTCTTTCATTTTTGTTTTTTCTTCTTTTTTTCTGTCTATTTGCTCTAGCTAGTCCTCTTGAAAAGATTTCTAAGTGCTGATGCTAGCAATCAGCCTTACTACCTTGATCTGGCTTACACAGAACCACTCTTAGCATTTCTCCTCTAAGTATGATGTATGACTTCATTTTACTTGTGTTTTTTTTTTTAATCAAGTAAAGAAATATTTAACTGTTCCTATTTTATACAATTTTTTTTTCTGCAATCGGGAAGGGTGTTGGGATTTTTCAAATGTTATTTGAATCAAATGAAATTAAAATGTTGTTTTATTTAAATTTATAGTTTACCTAATCTTAAACTATAATTGCGTTACCATAGTAAATCTGTTTTTTTGTAGGCTGTTATTTTTTTAATGTGTGTTGGGTTCTATTTTGTTTTGCAAGCAATTCAAAATTTGATTCGTTGTTTCCTTTTTTATGCTATCTTCATGTTTATTCAGACCTTACTTTGCTATGGTACGGCCACCAACTGACAGTAGAAAATTTCCTCTCCCCTCCCCGTCTCCTCCCCGCCCCTAAACTCCCTCCTTCCTTTCAAATCTAGAGTGAGATCCTCTTACTGATAAGCTCTAAAATCTGAAATCATATTTAGAAGAGAATCCTGGAAAATGTAGTTTTCATATTCTTTCTGCATTGGAGACAAGACTTTATTATTTATTTAATTTGAAATGGAGTCTTACCCTGTTCCCCAGACTACAGTGCAATGGCACGATCTTGGTTCACTACAACCTCTACCTCTTGGGTTCAAGCAATTCTCATGCTTCAACCACAGGAGTAGCTGGGACTATAGGCACCTGCCACAACCCTCATCTAATTTTTGTATTTTTAGTAGAGATGAGGTTTCACTGTGTTGGTCAGGCTGCTGACTTCAAGAGATCCATGTGCCTTGGCCTCCCAAAGTGCTGGGATTACAGGCATCAGTCACTGTGCCCACTGGGACAAGACTTTAGCACATGATGGCGACACCACTAGGGTAGACAAGAGGCAATCTATCAGGGTGGTCAGAGAATTAATTTTTAGCTTTATTTTGGTTTTATATCATTGCTTCTTATCTCATCTCCTTTGTTTCAGTTTGACATGCTTTCACTAAATTCCCAAGATACACCTTTGTTTAATTTAATTCATTCTTGTTTAGTGACATAAATACTTATTTTCATGTATTTGGTCTGAGTACTGCCTTACCCACATCTTAAATTACTGCCACGTGGCCAAATATATGTATCTTCCTCTCCCACTACAAAGACTATATGTGTTCCAAATTTCATCACAGTAAAACCAGTTCCTATGAAAGAGATAATAGTAAACATTTTTAGTTTATGCCAGTGGGAGTGTGACTTGAGAAAACCTTTATAAAAACTTTTGGCTAGACATATAAAATGCCTTTAAAACTTTCATGTGTTTTAACTCGCTAATCAAACTTCTAGTTTATCCTAAGGAGATCACTAGTGATACACATAAAGCTTTATGTGTAATGACATCAATCCCAGGTCTATTTACTAAACTTGAAAACAGCAAAAATGTCAAATAATGGAGCAGTGGTTAAATATGAGTTTTGGTACATTTATGTGATAGAATATTCTACAGCCAGTTTTTTTACTCTAAAAATATTAAACCATTAAAAGTTATTTTCTTGGAGAATAAAGACACAGGATACTTCTTATGATTATATTTTATAGTGTAAAAAAATATCTATAGTAGGAGCAATGTCTTTAATTTTGTAAGAGAATCATTTGCAAAATATATGCCAAAATGTTTATAATGATGATTTCTGGGTGGTGGAGATACAGATGACTGATATTTTTAATCTTTTTTCCTTCAAATTCTCCATATTATGCACACATTGCCTTTATAATAATAGACAAAGAAATGATAAACATTTGTGTACAAGACAGGAGATAAAGAATCCCAATTTAGGAAGCAGCCTGGGCATACAGTTCGCCATATGAAAGTATCTGAAAAGCAGCCTGGTGCTACTTTCGTCCCAGAACATAAAATTTTTGAATTTTCTGGATCTCAAGCAGTGATCAAATATTTTAACTTCTAAAATTATTCCTTAGCACACACATTTAATTGTTAACAGAAAGTATGCCAAATAAATAGAACATTTCTGGACTCACGTTTTGTAAGACAAAGCAGACGCACATGCTTAGAAGCAGGAAACACAGAGCTGCTGTCCTCCTTTGTCACTGGCTGGACAAGCTTCTCTAATATGCCCATAGAAAGTATTCAGACATTCATATGGCTTGGATATTTGTCCCCTCCAAATCTCATGTTGCATTGTGATCCCCAGTATTGAAGGTGGGGTCTTCATGGGAGGTGTTTGGATCATGGGGATTGATCCTTCAGGAAGGGCTTGTTGCTGTCCTTGCAATAATGCATGAGTTCTCACGCTATTGGTTCACATGAGATCTGGTTGTTTAAAAGAGATTTGCCCCTCCTTCCTTCTCTCTTGCTCCTTCTCATCATGAGCTATGCCCCCTGTATTAGTCTGTTTTCACCCTGCCAATAAAGACATACTCAAGACTGGGCAATTTACAGAGGAAAGAGGCTTAGTTGAATTTACAGTTCCATGTGGCTGGGGAAGCCTCACAATTATGGTGGAAGGCAAGAAGGAGCAAGTCATGTCTTACATGGATGGCAGCAGGCAAAAAGACCTTGTGCAGGAGAACTTCCCTTTATGATAACCATCAGCTCTCATGAGACTTACTATCATGAGAACTGCACAGGAAAGACCTGCTCCATGATTCAATTACCTCCCATTGGGTTCTTCCCACAACATGTGGGAATTCAAGATTAGATTTGGGTGGGGACACAGCCAAACCATATAACCCACCTTCACCTTTTACCATGATTGGAAGCTTCCTGAGGCCCTCACTAGAAGCAGATCCCAGCACCCTGACTCTTGTTCAGCTTGCTGAACTGTAAGCCCAATAAATTTCTTTTCTTTACAAATTCCCCAGCCTCTGGTATTTATAGCAATGGAAACCAACTAATGCAGGAACCCAAATTATTGACAGGTAAGGTTATAACTATGGGCCTAGGTTAGGGTTTTTAAACCTTTTATTCAAATAAAAGAAACCAGAAAAGTAGTTAATGTTGAATCAAAGCTGTTCTCATGAATATTATGCACAACACATAACCAACAGAGAGTAAGTCAGTGCTTCTTTAGGATTCAAGTGGGTGGATGCAGTTTCTTTTAGATATCTTTTAATGAAGCATTCTGAGCAGAAAACGGCAAAACAAAGACCTATTTTAAAGTGTGTTTTGATCCTGCTTTTGGAGACTATCTGGGAATTACTGATGTTTGAAAACCATTTCTGTAGATTAAAAGTAGACCATGAAAATGAAATTTATCTTTCCCATTAGAAATGTAAGATTTATTTCATAATCCAATTGCAAATAGAGCTGGCCTTCCCCAACCAACCTATCCACAGCAGGTCTGTTGATAATGTTCAGCACAGACTTCTTTCTTCCACTATTTTGTTCTTTCTCTCTTTTTCACTCACTCTCCCTCCCTCCCATCCTTTATTGCTCTCTTTCTCTTTCTCCCTTCCTTTTCCTTTCTTTCTTCCTTCCTTCCTTCCCTCCTTCCCCTCCCTCCTTCCCTCCCTCCCTTCCTGCCTTCCTTCCTTCTTTCCTCCCTCCCTCCCTCTATCCCTCCCTCTTTCTCTCTTTCTTTCTTTCTCTTTCTTTCTTTCTTTCTTTCTTTCTTTTCTTTCTTTCTTTCGCTCTTGCTTGCTCTCGCTCTTTCTTCCCTCCCTCCCTCTCTTTCCTTCTTTCTCTCTCTCTTTCTTTCTCTCTTCCCTCCCTCCCTCCCTTCCTTCCTCTTGCTTTCTTGCTTTTTCTTGCTTTCTCACACCCTTCTGCTCACATGTTCATTCTCTCTCCCTCATTATGTATCTGTTCCATGAATAAAGACATGAATGAATAATTGGTTTATGCAGTGAACAATATTTAGAGTCTGTTCAGATAATTACATGTATAACTGGGTTATCTTCAACAACAAGGAAATACTGATTTCGAAGTATGTGATTGGACAGTTATAACCTTATTTCATTTTTTTCCATGACAAAAGTAATCTCAGACAAAAGACCTTGCATTTTTCTTTAAGTGAGATTTAAAACTAAGTGCTAGGGGATTGTTTATGATCCAAAATGGACAGCTTCTCTTACACTACTGAATGTAGTAATGCTGCCTATAATATATTTTAGAAGTGATAGCAACAAAGGAAGTAGAGGTATGCAATCACATTATTTTTAAACATAAAGTCTATTCTAAACTCTGATTCTTTTCTTTTTATGAAACAAGTACTAAGGCATGACAGTGAAACTGTTACTTCTAAATACGGTTTAAACGTACCTTCAAATTTTACTTTAGTTAGAAGGCTAAGCAGTGTGTCCACAGGAGCTCTGTGTCATGAGATTTCTTTCTACATCAATGACCCTAGGATTTCGGTTAAAATTCCTGCCATGTCTCTCAATTCCAAGTACTTACTGGGAGTGAGTTTGTGGTATTTATTGTTTAAGGATATGAACTTCAGGTCACATTCCTCCAGCTGGAAGTTGTGTGACCTTGGGCAAGTTTCTCCTATGTAAGTTTCATTATAAGATGAGAATTAGCAAAAGTGCCTGCTAATATTACTTTCAATGGAAAAAAAAAACTGCAAATACTTTTGCACCAGCCTAATATTTTGATTACATGTAGAGTACATTTGTTGGTGTAGTTAGAACTATGCCAGTTATGTGGCAACGTTGCTCCTGCTACAGTTATTATCATCACCATTAACATTACTTAATGCTTTACGAAGCCACCATTGACCTTGAAAGCTGACTAGATGATCAAAGAACACATGAGCTGAACTATCTTGAGGACCTGTTCTTAGCATTTGCTTTTAGGATGTCCCATCTCACTTGTGGGTTCCATTCTCTTGCCTCAGAACGTTCTCAAACCTGAAACTACTCAGTCATTTTACCTCTTTTCTCGCTAGACGTGACAGCAGCCAGAACTCACAGTGAGGAAACAAAGTGAGTTGTCTTAATTTGTATTTCAGAAAGAAAGAGCTAAGAAAGGTGAAACCGTCCCAGTGAAAATCTCAATGTGTTCAGTACTGGATAAACAGCAGTGGTATTCAGCGTGAATTTATAAATGTTAAAAGATCATTTTGTAGTGTCTAGGAATCCTGCAATAATCATAATATAATACTAGTTTTCATGTTTAACTTTCACAGGCATTCTCTGAGGGCTTTACATTTTTTAATTCATTTGACTCTCTTAACAAATTTACAAAATATTAAGTTGCTATTATTTTGCCCACTTTACAGATGAGCAAACTGAGGCACAGATGATTTAAGCCACTTTCACCAGAACACACTGACCTTTGATAGCATAACTATGGAGTCACAGAGCATGTCCATAACCAGTACCCTGCAGCCAAAGGCATGCACTTACAAACACTTTAAAATATGTGTTAATTTGGGATATTTATCCGCTTAAACTATTTCAAGAGCATTATGACATTTATTGAACCCTTGTGCTATCTTACTCTTCTTCCCAAAGAAAGTTGGAAATCTCATGCAATGCTTTTCCTCTGCCTCTCAATTTATTCTGTGCAGTGTCTGCCTTTTAGATATATTCCAACAACTTCATGACTAGTAGTTTAACTTATTTCTCGGTTTTAAAATTAATAGTGGTTTGAAGTATTTCTCCTGAGTGTTATGCCTGTCACAGGCCACACCCAGACTCTTTTCTCTGACAATGAAAGAAGTATGGAAGATGCAGTAAGAAAGGAAACACAGAAGTAACCAGGTTGTGCCAATGTGGCGAGCAGGAAGGCAGTGGGTGCTAGACTAACTGCCATCTGTCCCAAATGCCCCTGGCTAAAAAGTAGTGGCACCTGCAGTACCCGCCTCACCCAGGACTGGGGTTTTCCCAATGCATCAGGAAGGAATTTGTCAGGAAGGAGGGAGGGACGGGGAAGCCCACACATGGGACCATGTATTTGAGATCTCGTGAATTTGCACCATGAATGGACACGTTTGATTATGATACCAATTGGAAATAACACTAGCCAAGTCTGAGCTGTTCCCATCGGTCCTTGAACTGAAACTAGGCTTCGTGGTTTGCCTTTGCTCAAAGGCATTAACTACTTATTTTCACTCTAAGCTGAATATAGTTAAATGTTTTGAAAGATTATATATATATACACACACACACACACACACACACACACACACACACATATATATATATATATATATATGTACACATATGACAGGTCTTTATCATACATTATTGATTATCTCTTTAAAATGTTACTGAACTGAATTTGTTTTCATCATCAAGTAAAACAAATTGCACACGCCTTCAAATTATGTTTGTGTACTAATGAAGCTCTATCATTGTGAGACTAGAATCATTATAAGTGGGTCACTGAAGCTCTTTTAAATTGTTACACATTAAAATTAAATGATCACTAAGTATAAAACTAAATTGAATTTTAGTATATTATCTGGAGAGAAGATGGGGCCTGACTAATCCAGCAAGTTGATCTTAACTTTAGAAGAGTATTACATTTCGATTTCAATTTTTTAAAAATGGATAACTCCAAATACATAATTGTATGAGTTCTTACATTAAACATACTCTGTGTGTGTGTGTGTGTAACTAAAGTGTAAAGATTATGACCTTTTCTCATTCCTCACAAAAATATTTCAATTGGTTAATTGCAAATTGAATAATTTTTTTTTTGGTAAGAAGTTTTGCTCTATTGCCCAGGCTGGAGTGCGGTGGCACAATCTCGGCTCACTGCAACCTCCACCTCCCAGGTTGAAGCGATTCTCCTGTCTCAGCCTCCTGAGTAGCTGGGATTACAGGTGTGCACCACTACACCTCATTTATTTTTGTATTTTTAATAGAGATGGCGTTTCACCATGTTGGCCAGGCTGGTCTTGAACTCCTGACTTCAGGTGATCTGCCCACCTCAGCCTCCCAAAGCACTGAGATAACAGGCATAAGCCACCATGCCCGGCTGCAAACTGAATAAATTTCTGAAGAAAATATGATGCGTGATCCTCTCTTCTAATCTAGAATATCCATATTAATAGAGATACTTTTAAAACCACGCAGAACCATTGATTTATGGTTTTCTGGTTTCCTTTCCTTCACCAAACCATTAGCTAGTGTGGTGGAAAAATAGGAGATTCAGCATTCTCCCAAGTTTTGAGTAATCACAAAGTCCACAACAATGAGACAGAATGGGAATAGTGACTCCCTCCAGACATCATGGCCTTCTAGAGGAATCAGAAAACCTTCGAGCAGTTTCTGCATATCCCCCAGTCTGTTGCCACCCATCAGGTATCACCAGGTATTACTGCCAATATTGTTGGCATTATCAACACTCTGGTCTTCTTACTAGAGACCCAATGTGTGGCCTGGACTCTGCAAAACATGGGTTTAACCTGCTGCAAGCATCACAGAGCCAGAACTTCCTATTCAAACTAGGACTTTTGTTCATAAAACTCATATGAGAGAATTAAATGCTTTGCTGAAAAAATACCTTGCTAAAATGAAGATACACTATATGGTTTTGGTCTGCACTATCCACATCACATTATGAAGAAAGGAACTATTGCCAGTTTGGGTTACCTTCATTTTAGAGAACCTATTTTGGTTCTGGTTCTGGTTCCCAACAATTCTTTTTCTTTTCAAGTAATTTTCTCACAGGGAAGTAATTGATCCTCTTCTCCATATTGAAATCAAGTCTACATCTCACCATATGAGACCAAATCGGTCATTTTATTTTTAATACTCTTTTGTTATTTTGTTTTACAGTAGTTTTTGAAAAAGAGTAGTTACAAGCAACTTAATAGTTAGTGGGAGCCAATAATTTTGTACATTTAAAATCTTAAGAAAATATGTAGAAACAAATGGCTGTGCAATAAAACATTGTGCTTTTTGACCAAATATAATTAATGAGAAAAAAATGCATAAATGACCAGAAAAGAAAATCTACTGGTTATGTAGTGAAAAGTGGAGTTGAACCCTAGTAGGGAACTTTCACCTTGGTGTTTAGGTTCAAAATCCTGTGAACCTGTTGAAAATATGGGTTCCAAGAAATAAAGAATAAAAAAACAAAAAAGCTGGGCTCTGAAAATGAGTGTTAACACTTTTGTAAATCTGCCAAGAATCTCAATACAACTGCCAAAGTTTTGATTTTCAGAAAAATACAGTGGAATTGCTAACATGCATGCTGTATAAATGACTATTCATTGAATGAATGCTGTAGCTTATATGCAACTGCTTTCCCTGGTTGACTGATATATCAAGCATGGTACTTGTTTTGTGCTCTGAAAAACTTTCTCCATTACCATAGTAACCTTTTACATGTTGGCGGAAGCTGATGTCATTCAAGGTATTATTCATTCTTAGTGGATTGATACTCAGAGTGCTAATAAGTCTCAGAATGATAAAAAGAACTAAGCATACTGGTTAAATATTGCTTAACTCTTTCACCCCAGGGGGTCCCCAGCTGTCCACTGAGAGCATGGCTGAGAACAGTTTAGAATGCTTTCTGTTCTCAAGGTGGTTATTTAGCAAGAGTCAGTGTTAAATTATAGCTTACTTTGCTCAGTATGTTTGCGTCGTTGTATTCATCTGCTAGGGCTGCCATTACAAAATATCACAGACTAGGTGGCTTAAGTGACAGGAACTTACTTTATCACAGTTCTGAAAGTGAGAAGTCTAAGATTAAGGTTCTGGAAAACATGGTTCCTGGTGGGGCTGTCTTCCCTGGCTTGCAAACAGCTACCTTCTCGCTGTGCCCTAACATGGGAACCAGGAACTGGAGCTGTTATCAAGAACAAGTGGAGAGAAATCTTCAGAGGAGGATTGGCTCACTGGTCCGTTAAGTATTACGTAAAATAAGCAGAAAAGCGTTTCTTGGATTTGGCAATTTAGAGATTGTTGATCTTGGAAAGTGACGTTTTAATAATGTGGTAGAGATGAAGCCATACTTCAGTTGTTGGAGGAATGCACAGAAAATGAGGTAGGAGATATACAGAGTTTAATTTCCAATGAGTAAAAATGGCATACAATGATAACTTAGGAGTGGGGTGGGCAGAGACTGGAAGACAATCTCATGGGACATATTTGAGCATATTTATGTGCAGACAGAAAATAGCAAGTGGAAAAGAAGTAGAAGAAACAGAGATCTTCATGAAACAAGTGCACAGTGAAGGCAAGATGGAACAGATTCTCTAGTAAAGAAGGAGGTAACAGTTTCAGAAAGACGTAAGATGAAAAGGAAATAGGGAGAGTTCTCAAATAACTAAAATTAGAACTACCATTCAAGCCAGGAATCCCACTATGAGGTATCTAGCCAAAGGAAAATAAATTACTATATGAAAAAAAGACAGCTACACCTGTATGTTCATCACAACATTATTCTTAATGGCAAAGTCCTAGAAGAAGTCTACACGTCTATTTGTGGTTGGCTGGATGAAAAAAATGTGGTCTATATACACACCACAAATATAATGCAGCCACAAAAACAATACAATCATGTCTTTTTCAGCAGGCGGATGCGGCTGGAGGACATTATGTTAGGTGAAATAAGTCAGAAACAGAAAACTAAATACTGCGTGTTCTCACTTAAAAGTGGGAGCAAAACAGCGCGTACACATGGACATAAAAATGAAAATAACAGACACTACACACTCCAAAAAGAGGGAGAGAAGGAAGTGGGGCAATAGAGTTGAAAAATAACCTATCAGGTACAATGTTTACTATTTGAATAATGAGTACAGTAGCAGCCCGGTCCCCACCAGTAGGCAATATACCCTCATAATGAATGTGCACAAGTACCCCCTGAATCCAAAGTAAAATTCAGTGTGAAAACAAGGATAGGAGCATTCTCAAGAGGCATCTGCCATGTCTAGCCACCAAGACTCCTGTTAAGTTGTAGGGGTTGTATCCTGCATGAGGGTTTTTTGCACATCAGGGAGTTGATAGGTAAGCTCTATCTGCCAAGCTTTGTGTTTGGGGTGCTGGCGCATCCCCAAACCAGGGCTTTTAGTAATTAAGATTAAATATATATGTATTTTTTAATCCAGAAAAGGTGCTTTGTAAATCCTCTCGAAGTCAAAGTATACACATAGTCCTATACACAGTAAAATTTCACTTTCTACTTTTTAAAAAATTCCTCTATTTATTGTATTATTTAATCTTCATAACCTCCCTGGCCCAAACCCATGGTTGTACTGCTATAATGTTGCCAATTTACAAACATAGAAAATGAGACTCAGAGAAGTTTAATGATATTACTGAGGCCACACAAAGTGGAAAAATAGATTGAAGCCCACCATCTATTAATAATAAATCTTTAAGTGATATTTTACTATACCAGATGTAAATATTACTTAACAGCAATATTTGCTGAAGAACTTCAGACTGTTGTGACTATCTTTCTCTTCCCCTTTCCCTTCATATTGGAAGGAGTGGAGAACATTAGGCATGAAAAAACATATCTTGAAATCAAGCCTCGTCTAATCTCAAGCACTTTTGTATCCCATAAGAAAAAAAAATTAGAGTCAAGGTATTATTTAGGTTACAAAGTACTGCAATGGAAAAAAAAATAGATGTATTAAATTAGAAGCTAACAAATTTTTGGAAAACATATTGCAAGTTTAGGCTGAAAATCATCAAATATCAATTATGGGTGGGGGTGATAGTCACACTCTGCTTACACTTTGAGCTTAGATTTTGAGCTTTACTCTTAGTCCTTCAATAAAAAAAAAAAAAAAAAACTGATGAAATAAAGGGAATAAGTTATTTTCTATATTCCCTGCAGATGTATGGTGGTGATGGCACTGAAATAAATACTTAAAAATTTTTCAGGAAATTGGAGAGTAGCCTTTCATTTTCAAGAAGACATGTTTCATGATAATGGAGTGAATAAGAGGGAAATTCCTTGGGTCTGTGACTCATTCATTCAAAAAATAATTGAGCAACAATTAGGGGCACCAGTCACAGGGGCCATAGCAGTGAACAAAGGAATCATGTTTCTGCTTTTATGGAGCTCACTTTCTCTTATCAAAGATGGAAATCCTAAGAGTTAATGGATAATATACCAGGTAAGGATACTCATCTTGAAATAATATAGCAGGAAAAAGGAGAATTACGGAGCACAGTGTGCTGTGTTTGTTTTTAAATTTTATTTATTTTATTTATGTATTTATTGTGAGATGGAGTCTTGCTCAGTTGCACAGGCTGGAGTGCAGTGGTGTGATCTCGGCTCACTGCAACCCCTGACTCCCTGGTTCAGGCAATTCTCCTGCCTCAGCCTCCTGAGTAGCTGGGATTACAGGCAAATGCCACCATGCCCAGCTAATTTTTACACTTTTTTAAAGTAGAGATGGGGTTTCACCATGTTGGCCAGGATGGTCTTGATCTCCTGACCTCGTGATCTGCCCGCCTTGGCCTCCCAAAGTGCTGGAATTACAGGCCTGAGCCACCGCGCATGGCCAGCATGCTGTTTTAGTAGATAGGCAGGAAGGCCTCTTTGGTAAGTGGCATTTGGAAAGAGACCCAAATGGAAGTGAGGAGATAAACCTTGTTCCTATGGAGAAAGGCAGAGGGAAGAGCTCAAGGGATCCACAGGAAGACCAGCAAAGGAGGGAAGCTGAGGTAGATGATGAGCGTGAGGAGGTCCAGCAATGCTCATGAAAGATTTGAAATAGGCAGGAAACATTGGGGAAAATGGGAACCAAGCCCTTACTGGGATTTAAAAGGATCATTCCAGCTACTGTGTAAAAAAAAAAAAAGTACAGCAATGAGGAGGAAATTGCAGAAATTCCAGTGCAGGTCTGATTTAACAGCCCAGCTCACAGATGATGGTGGCTTGACCCAAGATGACAGCAGTGAAAGTGATGAGTTACTGGGTTCGGTTTGTAATTTGAAGGTAGACCCGATTGAATCTGCTCATGGATTATTTGTGCGAAAGAGAAAAGGCTCTAGGCTGACACTAAGGTTTTTGGCCTGAACGCTTGGGAAAAATAGAATTCCCCTATCTTTGATGGGTGAGACTAGAGGATGATAGAAAACAGCCTTGGACAAATTGGTAACTAAGAAGCAGTTCTGAAATAAACACTTGTCACTAAACAAAAGTAGAATTAAGTCATAGTATTTAAATTACTGGAAAAATATTAGTGTACTTTATTAAACACAATATTAGATTAACCAGGGAACTGCTCCCACAATGTTAGATAATAGACACCGTGGAACAAATTGAGTCTTGAAGAGTTCTCATCCCCAAACTTCCCACTATTTCCTCTCCCTTTCCTCTCGTCTCCTCCCCTACCCCCTCCCCTCCCCTCCCCTACCCCCTCCTCTCCTTTCCTTTCTTTCCTTTCTTTCTCTCTCTCTTTTTTTTTCTTTCTTTCTTTCTTTCTCCTTCCTTCCTTCCTTCCTTCCTTCCATCCTTCCTTTCTTCTCTCTTCTTTTTGAGATGGCGTTTCATTCTTATTGCTCATGCTGGAGTGCAGGGACATGATCTTGGCTCACAGCAACCTCCGCCACCCAGGCTCAAGCTATTTTCCTACCTCAGCCTTCCGAAGTGCTGGGATTGCAGGCATGAGCCACCACGCCTGGCCCCCACTATGTTTTTAAATTACCATTCACAGAAAAAAAAAATTAAAAATGTTATGAGAAACAGTTTGACCTAAACCTGAGTGTACATTCAATTTGTAAACCAAATTTTCTGGCTTAAATTTTAACAGTCATGTAAGAATCAATTTTAAAGGAAACATGGAGCATTGTCATATGCCTGCAATTTTTCAACATTCTGGCAGAGACTTTCTCCCTGCACTGCACTGTGTCCCTTTCTCCTCTGCTGAGCGCTACACATCACTCAAACAAGCATCCCTGATTTGATTCTGCTTCTTGGGAGCCTGACCTAAAACACATAAACACACAGACCACCCTACCAAGGGTTTATGCATCTGATTGCCTCAGAAAGAAAGCACTGAATTTTCTTATATAAAATAAAGATGACTAAAGAAGATAAAAAATCACCTTTACACTCACAGATAGCTACTATTAGCATTGTTGTATGTGCTATATATCTTTTTTATGTATAAAAATATGTATGTGATTAAATTTCAGTGCTAGCTATACAATTCTGCATTTGCTTTTTCACTAAGCAGTATAAGCTTGGCCAACCTTCTCTGCCATTACACATTCTTTTCAAACTTCATTGATAAGGGCTGCATAGAATTCTACGATTTGGACAATTGAAATAGCAATTGGGGTCACCCTACTTCCTAAGCTGTAGATAAGATTGCTTCAAAATCCCCATATAATAGACTGTAGGAAGTTCAATGCCCTCACCTGGATTTCTATAAATTACTGAAGATATTATTTTTCTCACCATCAATCCTGGCTCTCTGTTCAGGCTTCCATTAAATTAGTTTTCTCTTAGAATCTTCTTACTATCTCACATAAAATTTCCTTGTCTGTACTACACTGACCCAGATACAAATTTCAGATATTTTCCTTAATAAAAATCACAAAAGACATTTGTGTGTGTGACTGAAGGTTTGGCAAGAAGAAGGGGTTTACTTTGCTGTAATGCAAAGAATCTTAAAACTGGCATTAGACATGACTCAATCCATTTTTTGGTTGAGGAATTTTTTAGAGGCTTCTGGGTTATACTTTGTTTTCAGCATGTGTCTCCCTCTTTACTCTGCTTCTCCTTTTCTGCATGTTTGCTCACTTTTCTGCCCCTTTCTTTTCCAGAGCTAGACTGAGTTATTCTTTCACTTTTAGAAAACAGCATGGCTTTTGGTAGTGTATGGCCCTCTGATTCTCTTAGAAGAGAATCCTTTCATTTTCTCCTCTTATTTATCATGGGGTAAGAGGTGAAGGAACTCACAATTTTCCATTTACAGAGGGATAGCCTATAATTCTTCCAATGTTTGATATTTTCAATGTTTCCATTTTTTGCCAATATAAATAATAATTCTATGAAAAATATAACAGTAATTTAATTATAATAAAATAAAATTTTATTGTAATAATAATTCTGTGATAAATATCTTTGTGACTAAATTTACATCTATATTTAATGTCTTCTTATTCTAGATGCCTAGAATGAGAATTTTCAAAGGCTGTGAACATTTTCTAAAGCATATCATACTTATTGGTAACTTGTTTCTGGAAAAGCGATACCAATTTTTATTCCCATTAGCAGTGTATGTGGACACCGTGGTCTTCTCTGGAGGCTATAATTCTTTTTAATTTTTACCTACATGATATTTGAACATATACTCTCACTTTCTAATTTGCATTTCTTTAACTGCTAGTATAGTTGAATATTTTTTCTGTATGATTGGTAGAAATGTGAGTTTCTTTTTTTTCTAAATTCGCCCTTAGTCTCCTGGAAGCTCTTTTTAAAAATTTAATTATTTTTCTTGAATTGATTTTAAGGGTCTTTTGTATATTTACACTGCTAACCAGTTCCTCACCAGCTGTTTTTTTTCTTTTAGTCTGTTAAGTGTCCTATGGTTTTAAAACCTGCAGATGCATAAACGTTCTAAGTAGCACTTTGAGAGGTTCACATTTCCTTTATGCCTCTGCCTTTGAGGTGTGATGGGACGCCTTTAAGAGGACCCTGAGGAACACAAGTCAGAACCACCAAGCTAAGTCCCTCCCAGTTCCTGATCTATAGAAATGGATAATGCATATGTATTCTTTTATGATGCTAAATTTGGAAGCAATATGTTATACATCAATAGATAACTAAAATAGTGGTTATCTTAGGAAGCCTTTCAACCCAATATTATATAGAAAATTACCCTCTATGTTGTCCTCGTTATATTACTGTGTAATTTTAACAGTTAAATATTTAACCCATTAGGAATATACTATTGAGATATAGTTTGGCTGAGTCCCTACCTAAATTTCATCTTGGATTCCCATGTGTAGTGGGAGGAACCTGTTGGCAGGTAATTGAGTCACAGGGGCGGGTCTTTCCTGTGCTGTTTTTATGATAGTGAGTAAGTCTCATTAGATCTGATAGTTTTAAAAATGGGAATTTCCCTGCACAAGCTCTCTTCTCTTGTCTGCTGCCATGTGAGATGTGCCTTTCACTTTCCACCATTATTGTGAGGCTTCCCCAGACATGTGGAACTGTAAGTCCAATAAACCTTTTTTTTTTGTAAATTACTCAGTCTTGGATATGTTGTTATTAGCAGCATGAAAACAGATTAATACAGTAAACCAGAGGAGAATTACATTTAAGAAAAGATGGTTTTTCTTTTTTGTGTAAAATGGGGATTACACATCTCTATCTTCATTGTAGGAATTTGCATTGATCAAGAGAAAAGTTATTTGTGAAAATGCTTTATAAGTATAATTTTGGAACACACATTGTGGTTATATACAGTAAAAGAACATTTTACATAAATGCTTTAATTTATCTATACTGGATTAATCATGCCTTTATTTTTTATATTTTTTTAATTCTTTCACATTTTGGGGTCCTGCTGACCTGGAAAGACTGCCTGTCTCGGGGTAGTCAGCTCCTAGAGGTAGTATCAGACTGATCCGAGAGCACCTTTCCACATGTAAAACAGCCAATCCAGAGTCTACGCACCCTCATCTCTTTTACTGGACTCTCAGACACCAGGTCACTAAGCCCCTACCCTAGGCACCTCAGGGCCAAGTACCAGACAGCTAGGGACAGCCCCCTATACTCAAGAGCCTGCTGCAATTATATCCTAACCCTGTTTACCCCATCTCAGCCATTTCTTTCTTCCGAAACAACAATAAAGGGTTCTTCCTGTGTTTTCTCCTTGCCCCTCTCCCCTGACTGAACCTCGTGCTTCCCTGGGTGCCCCTGCATGACGTGCCACTCCTCTTGGGATCTGTAAGTACAAATCATGCAATAATGCATCACTTAACAAAGGAAAATTTTTTAAATGCATCATTAGGCAATTTTGTCATTGTGTGAACATCATAGAGTGTGCTTAAACTAACCTAGATAGTACAGTCTGCTCCACCTAAGCCATGTGGCACACAGTTTACTGCCCCAGGCTACAAACTTGTACAACATAGTACTGTACTAAATGCTGTAGGAAACTGTAACATAATAGTAAGTGTGTATCTAAACATCTTAATTCAAAAGTTACAAGAAAAACGAGGTATTAAAATCTTATGGGACCACCATTGTGTATGCGATCCTTCACTGATGAAAATATATGTCACTCATAACTATATTAACTGTAACGAATCATCTTTTCTGTGAGTCATCTCCTGATCTGTTGGCATTACCATAGTTGAATATTGATAAACCTATATTTTAAAACATATCTATGTCTATATATGTGTAACTATATATATATATATTGCTCTATTACATATATGTTTAGATGTGTGTGTGTGTTAGTGTGTTTGAATTGCTATAAAAGAATACCTGAAATGGGTAATTTATTTAAAAATGAGTTTTATTTGGCTCATAGTTATGTAGGCTGTACAAGAAGCATGGTACCAGCACCTGCTGTGTTGAGGGCCTCGGGAAGCTTCCAGTCGTTCTGGAAGGTGAAGGGGAAGAGGCATAGCACATGGCAAGACAGGGAGCAAGAGAGATGACAGGCTCTTTTAAACAACTAGCTGCTATGTGAACTCATTCCTGTGGTGACGGCACCAAACCTTTCATGAATGATCTGCACCTATGATACAAATACATCCCACCAGGCCCCACTTCCAACATTGAGGATTATATTTCAACATGAGATTTGGAGGGAACAAATATTCAGACCATGCCAGTATGTGTGTGCATGTGTGTGTACAATTATAAACTATACAATTGCTTGTAACTTTAATAAAATTATATTTTGAACATGGAATTTTGTTATTTTTTCATACTTTTGATGCCCATTATGCTTTCTGATCAGATGAACAAATAGCTGAGGAAATAAAAGACAGTTTTTGTAGTACATAGTATTTCTTTATAAAACTTCTTTGGTGATGACAGACCTTGTTTGTAAGCTGTTTCTTTAATTACATTACTTATGGACATCAAGTGATACTCACCAGATTTACAGTGTGGGCGTTTGAGAAGAGGTTTACTGCTCTGCACTGAAATACCACCTTGCTGTCATTGAATATCACTGCAGTTTTTCTCACTAAGATTTTCAGTGCTTTTTCTACTGACAGTTGCCAGTCACACCTTTTTAGCTTATCATAAAATAGTACTTTCCCCATTGTTACCATCTTTCAGCATTTATGGGCATGCAATGTGAAGATGGCACTCTGAAGTGCAGTGTTTGGTTGAAGACTCAATCAGCCAAATATAAAATATTCTTCCAAAGACGATGAAGGCAATTTTCTAAAAAAAAAAAAAATGACAAAGGTGGTAAAATTTAAAACAGGAGATTAAAGAACAAACAGTTTTTTAAAACCCTGACATATTGCATTTCTCTCACAAAGAGAAGAAACCACACATAATAATGTATATATTTTCTGCCACTCTTCTAATCATATAGAAAATTCTCCTCTTATATAACTCTAATAGAGGAAAAAGGAGGTGAAATCAAAGTTAGATGAGAGATAAGGGAAGACTGAGATTGTAGTTAAATGGCGGCCAGGAAAGAGATGAAGTAGAATGAAGAGTGGCAGGAGAGAGAAATGCATGTATTGAATGAAGAGCAGCTGCTCCTCTGGGATGTGGGCTCAGAACAATGTGCCAAGACCTAGCACAAATCTAACTTACTCTTGAGCTGCAAGGGAGAACACACCCAGAAACCAGCACCCTGCCAGGTGGCGCCACTGCAGATTTGTCTTGCAGGGAAATGAACTGGAGCTTATGGAACAGGAGCTAGGAGATGCTTCTCAGCCTTTCTGGGTTATGACTGCACCACTTTGCCAACTCCTGCATTTGCTGATGCACAGTGTACTGGTTTAATAGTGCAAGATAAAGTATCATAACACCTTTTCTAAGGCAGTGCTGAGATGGTGGAAAGAGCTTTCAAATCAGAGAAACGGCCATTAGTGTGAATTTGTCATTGTCTTTCTAGCCAGCTGAATGGTTCTGAGTACTCACTGACCTTTTTGAAAGACTCGGTTTTATTGGTAAAATGAGATCAATAATAGCAATTCATAGCCCACACATGAAACAAAGTTGCTGTGAAATTCTCCAAAGTAACACTTTATACAGAAATCTGTAAATTGAAAAAAAAACTGGGAACTACGCAAACCTACAGAAGGGGAAGTTCCAGAGATCAACTTGGCATTATGGAAAATGCAACGAGAGATGCTGGTACCTGGCACCACCCCACACCTGCGGAATCAGAATCTGTGTTTAACAAAATCCTCAGGTGATTTGTATGCACATGAAAGCATAAGAAATAGTCTTTTAAATCACCTTGTTTAATTCAAGAAACTCAACTTCTCATACTCAAGGGAACTTTTTAAGTAAAGTTTATGTACTAGTTGATATGGTTTTGGTGCTCTGCCCTCACCCAAAATCTCATCTCAAATTATAATCCCCGCATGTCAAGGAAGGGACTTGTAATCCCCACGTGTTGAGGGAGGGAGCTGATTGGATCATGGGAGCAGTTTCCCCCCTGCTATTTTTCTCACAAAATCTTCTCACAAGGTCTGATGGTTTTATAAGTGTTTGGAAGTTCCTGCTCTGCCCTTCTCCCTCTCCTGCTGCCTTCTGATGAAGGTTCCTGCTTTCTGTTCCACCATGACTTTAAATTTCCTGGGATCTCCCCAGCCATGTCGAACTGTGACTCAATTAAACCTCTTTCCTTTATAAATTAGCGGTCTCAGGAAAATCTTTTATAGCACCATGAAAATGGACTAATACAGTAAATTGGTACCAGGAGTGTACCACTGCTATAAAGATAACCTGAAAATGTGGAAGCAACTTTGGAACTGGGATAACAGGCAGAGATTGGAGCAGTTAGGAGGGCTCAGAAGAAGACAGACAGATGTGGGAAAGACTGGAACTTCCTAGAGACTTGTTGAATGGCTTTGACCAAAATGCTGATAATGGTATAAATGATAAAATTCAGGCTGAGGTGATCTCAGATGGAAATGAGGAACTTCTTGGGAATGGGAGCAAAGGTCACTCTTTCTGTGCTTTAGCAAAGAGACTAGTGGCATTTTTCCCCTACCCTATAGATCTGTGGAACTTTGAACTCAAGAAAGATGATCTGAAATTGAACTTATATTTAAAAGAAAAACAGAGCATAAAAGTTTGGGAAATTAGCAGTTTAAAGATACGATAAAAAAAAATTCTGGAGAGAAATTCAAGCAGGCTGCAGAAATTTGTGTAAGTAATGAGGAGCTGAATGTTACTAGCCAAGACAATGGAGAAAATGTCTCCACGGCATGTCAGAGATCTTGGTGGAAGCCCCTCCCATCATAGGCCTGAGGCCTAGGAGAGTAAAATGGTTTCATGGGTCAGGCCTGGGGCCCTGCTGCTGTATGCGGCCTTGGGACTTGGTGCCTTGCATCCCAGTCACTCCAACTCCAGCCATGGCTGAAAAGGGACAATGTACAGCACAGGTCATGGCTTCAGAAGGTGCAAGCGCCAAGCCTCGGCAGCTTCCACACGGTGTTGAGCTTGCAGGTGCACAGAAGTCAAAAATTGAGGTTTGGGAACCTCCACCTAGATTTCAGAGGATATATAGAAATACCTAGATGTCCAGGCAGAAGTCTGTTGTAGGGGGAAAGCCCTCATAGAGAACCTCTGCTAAGGAAATGTGGAAGGGAAATGTGAGGCTGGAGCCCCCACACAGAGTCCCTACTGGGGCACTGCCTAGTGGAGCTGTGAGAAGATGGCCCCCATCCTCCAGAACCCAGAATGGTAGATCCACTGATAGCTTGCACCATGCACCTGGAAAAGCCACAAACACTCAATACCAGCCTGTGAAGTAGCTGCCTAAGGCCATGGGAGTCCACTCCTTGCGTCAGCATGCCCGGGAGGTGAGACATGAAGTCAAGAGGGATTAATTTGGAGATTTAATATTTAATGACTGCCCACTGGATTTTGGTCTTGCATGGGGCCTGTAGGCCCTTTGTTTTGACCAATTTCTCTCATTTGGGATTGGAGCATTTACCTAATACCTGTATCCCCATTGTATCTAGGAAGTAATTAACTTGCTTTTGATTTTACATGCTCATAGGTGGAAAAGACTTGCCTTGTCTCAGATGAGACTTTGGACTGTGGACTTGTGAGTTAATGCTGAAATGAGTTAAGTCTTTGCGGGGAACTGTTGGGAAGGCAGGATTGATTTTGAAATGTGAAAAGACATGAGATTTGGGAAGGGTCAGGGTCAGAATAACATGGTTTGGCTCTGTGTCACCACCCAAACCTCATCTCGAATTCTAATCCACATGTTGAGTGGGGGACCTGTAATCTCAACATGTTGAGGGAGGGAGGTGGATCATGTTGATTGGATCATGGGGGCAGTTTATCCCATGCAGGTCTAGTGAGTTCTCATGAGATCTGATGGTTTCATAAATATTTGGAAGTTCTTCCTTCACTCTTTTCTCTCTCCTGCCACCTTGTGAAGAAGGTGCCTGCTTCCCCTTCTGCCATGATTGTAAGTTTCCTGAGGGCTCCCTAGCCATGTGGAGCTGTGAGTTGATTAAACCTCTTTCCTTTATGAATTACTCAGTCTCAGGGAACTTCTATATAGCAGTGTGAAAATGGACAAATACACTAGTTAGATCCATCACAATGCACTAAGACCTACTTACCGCTGATCAAAATTCAGAGGAGAAACTTTTCAATGTAAACTAAAATCATAGATGACATGCTCAGGATAAAAATATAACATAAAAAATTCAGGAGAGTTAAATGAAAAGATTACAAAATATGGAATCATGAAATCTGAATTTGAGTCCTAAATCACCCTCACCAGATTTGGGAAAGAGCTACATTCAGTAACCTCAAATATTAAATTGAGTAATGAAATTATTGCTTTCCAAGAACTTTAAGATTATAATAACTATTTTATATAGCAGTTATTTTAAGCTGTATAACAATTTAAAAATGTTAATTTTTTCAGTTTAATTATTTCTTAAAGGGTTTAACATCTTCTGAATCAGAGTATCATGATAGGTAAATTTAGCTACAATCATTCTGTAAACACTGCCACTTTGACAACCTGGTTATGTGTGCCTATAAATAAAATGCTTCATTGGAAAATATTTTTCACAGACCAAAATAACAAGAAAAGAAAGTGTGCCATTGCCACAGCAAGTAACACACATTTATTTTGTGAAAGATGCAAATATTGAGATACATGTTTGCATTCACTTTTACTGTTGATAATTTCTGAAACAACTGTGAGGTCCAAATTTAGTGGCTGTTTATGCTTACTATATTTTAAATCAGTCATTTATTATAGATGCCATTTTGTAAGACTGCAATAGATACGCTGTGTATCAATTACTTCTCTCATCTTAATGTTCTGCCTCCTCTATTTGTCTGTTGTTTTCATTTCTATACCTATTCACCTCTTTCTATAGCTGCTCTTTGAACAACACAAATTTTGAATTGTGTAGGTCAACTTATGCACAGTTTTTTTGCAATCAAATGTAGCCTGAAAATACAGTGTAGGCAGGATACAAAACCTGCTTATACTGAGGACAGACTCTTCATATACACAGGTTTCACATGGAGGACATGGGTACTTGCATATGGTGTACTCAGAAATCCTGGAACCAATCCTGTATGTAACAAAGGACAACTGCATTTATATTTCTCCTTGTAAGCTGTCTTATATTCTTTCAGAAAGAAAAGAATTAAAAATAGATACTGTGGCATGCTGTTCATAAGCAAATTCTGTTTGAAATATACATTCTATACCTGTATATACATTATATATATATACATGTGTGTGTGTGTGTGTATAATGTATAATTTATATTTTAAAATGCATTTAATGGTGGAACCAAATTAAAGAATGTTAAGTAATAATCACATATAACAATTGTACTCAATATTTTTAAAAAGACAAGATGTCATTGTCAAAAATTTCAGTTTTGAACATTGTATTTTCAGAGACCAATGATTTTTTGTTTTTACTCTTAGTAATTTTTTAAAACACAGGAATAAGAACAATCACATGAAAATTTAGTGGTTAAAATAAACCCCTCTGGCCTCTAAAGATTTATTTGAAATTTTGACTCATTTTCTTAGGCAAATACATTCTGGTACAAAGACATTTCTAAAATGCCCAGGGTGGTGCATCTCGGCGGTTGACTTGAAACGAAGCAAAAAGATTAATTGCAGAGATTCAACATTGAGATGAATGTCGTCAAAGTTGCAAACTGGCATTTGCGTTTCAGATGTAGGCTGACTGAAGAGGGATCTGATCTTCCTCTGTAATTCACCTTCCAGTGACTCATCTTCAGGCAGAAGGTGGCCCTCCAAGACTTGTGAGGTGGAAGTGCTTCCATGAGGAGCATCTATTTGCACTATTCTCTTGACGGAGAATAAATTAGAAAGTTATAAAATCAGAAAGGCTGGGTTGGGGAATCTCCATTCTTTATATGGCTTCCTTCCATCCTTGCATGGTATCTTGTCTCTTCCGGCCCCCCTTCAGTGTATCTCATGACTTCATAGCAAATGGAAAAGATGCTCTATCATCATTTTTAAAGACTAAAAACATATTCCTCCTCCTAGGTCAGCTCCACCTCTCTCAGACTTTTTTATTTTTAAATATTTTCATGTCTATAAAGAAATAATTTGTTGCTAAAATTTCAGATACTGTGAAAGTAAGATTTTTTTTTCTAATAGAAGGATGATGATATTCTCACTTAAGATATACTTAAGCCGTGGCCTGGCAATGAACCTGCTTCTTTATTTTCATGGCTTCACAAGGGGGAAGCTCAATCAAGAAGGTGTGCAACTGACCACGACAGCCCTGGGTGCCCCTTAACTTCTCCTTCTTCTGCCCTGAAATGATCCACCCACTTCACTTTTCCCCATGCCCCCTCAGATACTTAGTTTCGGAATCAGTCCTCAGTGTGGCCTCTCCTGTATCTGGAACCTTAGCTTCCCATTTGTGCCATATGGCAATTATGCTGTCATTTCTCAGCATGCCGTTTCTGCCCGCTTGACATCCACTGTTTCTGAGATACCTGACATGTCCACAGAGACCGAGAACAATAGCATAAGTGTCTATCCGTGTTTAGGGGACTTGACAGAAGATTGCATAGACTCTTGCAGGTGAGCATCTATGATCATCTAAGACTCTAAGATCATAGTAGAGGTAGATTCAGGACAGGAAAATACATGATATTTAAGAATAAATATCTAAAATATTTGTCTTTTAATGTCTAGTGATGATAATTTTAAATATAAGACAACAGCTATTATAAAAATATATCCTATTTAACCCATTTATAAGGTTGTAAGTTTTTTAAAAACACAAGAGAAAAATAAAAACAGCTTTAATTATTAGAAAACATGATAATGGTGTGAAACAATGACTTACCTTTCTGATCTAATTAGTATAAAGCATAATAGTAATTACATAAATTATTAAAAACATTGAGTTCAGCTGGCTGAAAGTGTTTATTGCAATAATAAAGTCAATATACTGTATATCAATCCTCAAAAATTGTGAAATTGTAATAGAGTTGCATGCTTACTCATCCTGGTTTTCTAATCATGCCTGTAAATATACGTAGCTAGCACTAATAAGAAATGGAAAAGCATCCTGCCGTCTAGTGTAGGCTGGCGATAGAATAACAAGTAAAGTGCTGGTGTCAGAGCAGAAATAACACAGAGAGTTATGGCTTAAGCAGGTAGAATAATGTTGGAGACAGAATCAGTTTCAGTATGACAGCATTGATCCAGGGAAGAAGTTTTACCTCAAATGAAGACAGGGCTCAGAGACTTAGGCTTCGGAAATGAATTTCATTTTATATCAGGGTGTAAAAAGTCTACCTTTATGAAAAATTACTGATAACTGGGGGAGTCATTAAACTGGAATCATAGTCCACATAGCCATAAAGGCTACATGGGACTAAGCCTAAAGGAATAAGACCCAGAAGACTCGTATGTAGAACACAACAAGGATCCGGGGAGGAGAAGGAGCCAGCGCTGCTTGGGTTGAAGCTGTCCTAACTTCAGAGCTCATGTAATAAAAGTACCATGGGGGATCACAGTTGTAAAAGTTTGAGGCTCACACTAGGAAAGTAACCTGACAGTTCTTTGATAAAGTGAAGAGCTGCTCAGTCTTTGAATCTTGATACAGATGAAATAACTTTAACTTTTATGTAAATGTATTCCACATTTTGTAGCACAGCTAAATTACAATCTTCCAATAATAGAATTTAGCAGAAATATGTTGCCCTTTTTCTTCCTTTCTTTCCCTCCTGCCCTCCCTCCCTTCCTTTCTTCCTTCCTCTTCCTTCTTCTTTCTTTCTCTTTCTTTTCTTTTTCTTTTTCTTTTTTTTTTCAGAGACAGAGTCTTTCCCTGTCTCCCAGGTTGGAGTGTGTAGCACAATCATAATCTTTACTTCAGAGGTTTTCAAGACCATTAGTTATTGCTTTATATAGATGCTGGACACTGATATGAGTGAATAAACCATGCTAATTGGTAATTACATTAAAGATAAAGCATATTTAAATCAAAATGAAACAATTATTCTCTAGAAAGAATATTTTAAAATTGAAAATGTTCTAGATCATTCTTACACTTATAAAATTATAAACACGAACAACTCATAGATTTATAAATAGTTTTCACACCACATATGTGGGCTCGATAACTGCTACACAATATTTAAAGTTTTCTAAACCACATCTTAGTTGTCCATTAGCTTGGCATATACAAATGACATTAGTGTATCCGTGGTAACCAACCAAATTAAAGAGATAAATAGCTTAAAATCAGAGTGATATTGAAAAGATAAAAACATGTACCTGACTATAAAGCCTATAAAGTAATACCCAGTACTTTTGTGAAGAAGCTAAGTACATTTTTACAATTTAGGAGAAAATAGAAACTTTACAAATGACGAACCTTGGGGTTCAGAGAATTTGAAAGTATCTTTTTATTCTCTTACAAATATATGACACAGCTTTATTTTTGAAATGACTTATTTAAAAAATGCAATATTGTCTAAATTTTAGGTGATTGTCTACTATGAAGAAAAATATTAAGTTCAGATTAGTTTGAACTGAAATTTAGAATGCTTCTTAACTGATTATATTTACAAAATGATTGTTAACAATCTTTTTATAATTACTCTGGGTATTTTCCTATGAGACACACTTGAAATTTCTTTTTAAACTACATATATGTATATATTTATGAATATTTTTGCTCATTTTGCTCTATAGAAATTTTCATATTTGAATCAATTTCTCTTATTTCCCTTAATATCTTTGAAATAGCCATGGGTGGTTAGTGATTTTTTTAAAGCAATTCTTACAAGTGATTTGATGATAGCATTAAAGAATACATAAGCAAAGATTTTCCCTTTTGTCCAAGAAAAAGTTATAGAGAGCAAATTTACTTATTGCTTAAAATAACTAAAAAGCCAGACAAAATGTATACATCAGCTATTTTCAAGATGGTGAACATCAGCAGTGAAGCACAGTGATCCCTGAGAGATAAGGAGCAAACAAGATGAGTCCTATGATTACCCAGTGTATTAGTTTGTTCTCACACTGCTAATAAAGACATTCCTGAGACTGGGTAATTTATAAAGGAGAAAGGTTTAATTGACTTACAGTTCTGCAGAGCTATGTAGGCCTCAGAAAACATACAGTCATGGCAAAAGGGGAAGCAAACACCGTCTTCTTCACAGGGCAGCTTCAAGGAGAAGTTCAGAGCAAAGTGGGGGAAATGCCCCTTACAAAACCATCAGGTTTCATAAGAACTTACTATCATGAGAACAGAGCATAGAGGCAACCAGCCCCATGATTCAATCACTTCTTACTGGGTCCTTCCCACATCATGTGGGGATTATGGGAACTACAATTCAAAGTGAGATTTGAGTGGGGACACAGCTACATGGTATTGCTTAGCTTACTGCCCAGGGAAAATGTCCAGATGTAGTACAGGGAAAGGGAACTAAGGTGGATGTGGGTGGACTACAGAAATGAAGAGACTGGCTGAGAGTCTAAGAATGCCAAGTCAGCTGGATTTCACAGGCTGAGTGCCAGAGATGAGACAACTACACAGAGAGCCAACTTTGGAGATCTGCAGATGGTCATCTTCAAGCCTTCACATGACATTCAATCAACCTATGCCTATGAGGAAAATATCTGGGGCTGGGAAATTAATGACTCAAATTATAGTGAACAATCGGTGAAATTCACACAGAGCTAGGAACAATGTCTATTTCCACCAGCCAGAGTGGGAAATGTTTTAATTCTTGGGGTACTAAGTAGAGTACTCCCAGGAGTTTTAGTTCAAATCTGCATAAGTTAGACCGAGACTAAACACTTTTGTTTATCAAACTAACATCTTAAAAGCAAGATTCAAAAAGTTAAATCTATTTTTAAGAAATAAGTGTGTCATAGAACAAAGCTCAAGAATATTTACAGGAATATAAAAACAACCAGCACCAAAAAGGAAAATCACAATATACAGCATTCAATCAAAAATAACTAGGGAAGGAAAGAAACAAAAAAGATGCCCATAATCAGAAGAAAATTAATCAATTGAAACCAACCAAGATGATAGAGTTTGTAGACAAGTACACTGAAATCGTTATAAGGGGCCCATCCTCCATGCATGGCATGGACACTGGACTGTGGTCTTCTGGGAGTTGATGATCACCTTTAGAAAGGACACTGTGGGAGAGCTGCAAGACTCTACAACACTGTTATGATTCAGTGTGTTCTACCAACTCTTAGAGGAGACATCTGTCCAGGCCCTGCCATCCATGGATTCCTTTGTGATAGCACCAGAGTATTTGTATTTGGAGGAAAAGTTGAAGATGAAAGACATAACAAGTTCTGTGAGTTATAAGCAGCTTGTTTGTTATGGAAAAAAAAAAAAAAGAAAAAAGAAAATCCCAGCCCCTATCTTTTTATTTATCTCTTTGCATTTAATTTATATATTTTCACTAATGGTAACAATGGCTATTCATTTTGCAGTCTGAAAAAGAAAGGTGAAGAGTCAAAAAATAATATTGCCAGATATTTAAATCACTTCTATGAGTTGGAGCCACAGGATGCTTCTGGAGGTTTTGATTGTAATAGTCCAATGGCTCAAAGGATTGTGTCTTCTCTGAGGCATGTGGCCATTCTAGATTGCAGCAAGAAAAATTCTGTAGCAAGAAAGATTCTAGAAGTACTGAAATATATATTACTGATGAAAAATGTGATGCTTAGTTGAATGATCTATGGCAATTTGACATTAAGTCTATGTGATAATTAAAACCACAAATTGAAGGAACAGTGTCATTGCCATGAAGTTTTTGCATAGCCTTTTTAGAGAAAAGAGGATGTATATTTTTTGGTGAATGGGATCCACATACAGGGAAAAATAATGAGTACTTGCCTCATGATTATGAATGGCAATATACCAATTCATTTTCTCACCTGAATCTGGATACAGTGACATAAATCATCCTTATATCAGATATTTGGGAGCATTAAACAAACAATCAAGATACAAGAACAACAGCTGACCACGTGCTGTTGCAGTTGGTAAAGTGCTCAATTGTCTTTTTGGGGTGGAAGGATAGCTACAAAAAAATTGGGAGTCGTCATATATGCAGCAAAGATCTTTGTTACTTTGATACCAAGAAACCACTAGCACTATCATAAATTCTGCAGATTAAAGCTGCCACCAACACTTATGTCAAGTGACATACAGTGTATGTCTGTGCTGTACTGAATTGCATCATTATATCTCCAGCATCACCACATAGGAAAAGATTCAGAATGCATGCTCCCAGAAAGGCAGTAATAATATTATTCCCCAAAGTATTCAAGCTTCTCTGTTTAAATAACTTAAAATTCCATAATATAGTAAATAGTCAATAAACTGGACATACAGCCATGAGGGGAACTTCAGTAGACAACAAATTAGATCTCCATATATGAGGAGAGGATATTTCATTTTTTATTTTGGTGACTGACACTTCTAATCATAGCAGTTGTAAGATGAATATGCTAAGGAAAAATGAAATTCCTTACACTTGAACAAAAGTAGATGAACTAAATAGTTGCCCGAGCTTAAGACATTTCTGTACCTAGCACTGTTTTGAGCAAACAAATGATGGAAATCCAGTAGATCATGATTCTAGTAACTGGCTGTTGTACACTATTCTCTAACATGTATTAGGTTGGCACAAATGTAATTGCAAAAGTAACTGTGGTTTTGCCATTACTTTCAATATAATGAAATTTAGAATTTTTGCCATTGAAAGTAATGGCAAAACCACAGTTACTTTTGCTCTAATCTGTAGTACGTATTCTCCACATTTTAAAAGTTCAATGTTTAAGTACTTTCTCTAACCTTATTTCATATAAACAGTGGTCTCTAGCAGCCATTTTTTATTGGATAATACATGTTATACTAGTTTTATTGGCCACCTGATTTTATATCTTCTAAAATTATTTCCAGTTAGTACAGAGCTCAAGAAATTTTAAAAGAAGAAAATTCAGAAGTTTTGCTTTTGAGTTTCTGTGGTTTTCTAAGGATCATGGTAAAATACAACTTAGTAATAAATACTACGGATTCTTGCCAGACCAATATATTTGAATAAATTTATGGTCAATTCACATAATTTATCTGGCCCTCAGTCTCTTCAGTAATAAAATACCTTACATTTATACATTTTACAGAATTATAATTCTGGATTTTTGTGACATATACAACTTTTCATGAGCTATTAAACTGAATTCTTTGTAATTTAAAATTCAAAATTAAAGCATATGTTCTACTATTGGAGAAAGAAGCATTTTAACAGGATACAAGTTTTAAAATCGTGTTTTCATTACTTGTAAGATTTTGTAAATGTTTTAAATGTTTCATTTTCACAGAATTCACTTCAAAACTGTATAAGCTTACTTCCAAAATATAAATACTGTACAACTTACTGAAGCTTCATTATGACCTTGAAGATGCAGAGAGACATCAGCCGTGCACTACGGATAACTTTTAAATCTATTAGAAATGTCATAGTATTTTTGCCTATTCAAATCTGGACTGAATGTGCAGAACAATAATTACAGAATAGACATTTAGAACTAAGAGCTCCAGTAATTTCACAGGCACAGGTCTCTATTTTTTATACGCATACCCTTATGCCAATTTAGTTTCACTGAGTAGCTGTGTTCCCACAATTCATGTATAAAAGCAAAACAAAGGTGGATTTGTTTGTGCAGGATTGATATGTGTGTTGCAGTTACTAATTTAAAATATATAGAATGTTTTTGTAGAGTTCCTGTTTTTGTAAAGAAATATTTTTATCCCACAGTATTTGTAATTAATATGTTTTATTAATTCTTCTGAAGAAAACATGCAAATGTTTAGGTGTATGATGAATGGTTTCTGAACTCTAAGTGGATGTCCATGGTTTGATTAGAATGCCTTTCTGTGGTTATATGAATCCTAGAGCTTTGAGTGTGCACTTTCCATGCAGTGTTGACAGAGCATCATTGGCTTTTTCCTCCAGCACCTCGGTGAGTGAGTGCTGCATTCTGCATTTGTTCAACTCATATGTTTTGCCTTCGGTTTATGACTGTTTATTCTAACTGATAAAATTTTAACTTACCTCATTATTATGTTTTAAAATCATTTACATAGACACATTTAATGAAATGTGTCTGATATAAACTAAACAAGCACTTCATCAAAGTTAAATTAAAAATAAATGGCAATCAATTTTGTACATATTAAATGCTAACCCTTGCAAGTGCATAGGTGAATTTAGATTAAAAATATAAATGTAAAGTTGTAGTAAGTGCATGTTTCAAGAACAATGATTTTAATGACCTACTTTTTGTCGGAGAAAGACTGAGTTTTAATACCTTATGCTCAACATTCATTAGTAATTTTCTTCTTGAAGCATTCCTCTTAACAAGAAGACACTATTTGACTTTCAGTACAGTATGGAATATGTATGTGAATACACACATTCGTACCTATTTCATACTTTCAAGTGGTTGGTTTACATAGTTTAAATGCCTTTGCAGCTGCAGAGCAGGAAGTGATGATGAAATGGGCTCTGACCAATGCCTTACCCTTTCAGATAGAAAGGTGGCATTTCTATAGCAAGGAACTTCCTAAAATAAATAAACAAATGTTTTCAGTTTGAGAATTAGCCAACTACTGTTCATTTTCTGGCTTGTGTGTGTTGACCACCAATCACACTTATTTCTTTCTGAAGTGGCTAGTGACTTCAAGATATTATTGAGACGTCTTTGTGGCTTTGCTATTGTTTTGCCATTGGTGCAGATAGAGAAGATCGATGATCTTCTTACGATTTGCATATTTTTCTAATAAGATCCTTTTGTTATATTCTTACACTTTACATATACATGAGATAAATGTAAATGGTCTAAACATTTCAATTAGAAGGCAGAGATTGTAAAAATGACTAATAAAGCAAGATCTAATAATATACTTCTCACAAGAAACACACTTTAAATACACAGACCTAAATCATTTAAAAGAATTAGAAAACGTAAAATATCATGCTATTATGAACTAAATGTTTATGCTCCTTGCCCCCTCCTCCCAAAAAATTGTACATTAAAACCTTAATCCTCAATGTGATGGTCTATGGAGGTGGGGGCCTTTGGGAGACAATTAAGGTTAGTTTAAATCACAAGGATGGGCCTCTAATGATAGGATTATTATCCCTATAAAAAGAAAAAAGACAGGATATTTGTTTTTCTCTGCCACGTGAGATTACAAAAAGATGATTATCTGCAAACCCAGAAGAATGTTCCCACCAGACCCAAAGCTGTTAGTGCCTTGTTCCTGGACTTTGCAGCCTGCAGCACTGTGAAAAATACTTGTTGATTAAGCCACCTGGTCTATGGTATTGCGTTGTAGCAGCCCAAACTGACTAAGACATATGCCAACACTAAATTTTTGAAAAGCTGAGTGGCTACATAAATTTGAGGAAAAAAGTAGATAGTTTTATCGAGGAATATTACCAGGAATAAAGGATCATTTAATGATTAATGATGATAATCATTAATTCATTAAAAGTGATTAATTCATTAAAAGTATATAACATTTCTGGGGATCAGAGCAAGATGGTAAAATAGAAGCCAACACCATCCTGCATACCCTCTGCAGGAACACCAAATTTTTACAACTGACTACACACAAAATTGCACCACCACAAGAACCAAGAATCAGGTGTGTAATCACAGTAGTTGATTTTAACTTCATATCACTAAAAGAGCCACAAGAGAGGGCAGGAGAGACAGTCTGGAATTGCCAATGCCTCCCCTTGCATCACCTGAGGTTAGGAGTTTGAGACCAGCCTGGCCAACATGGTGAAACCCCGTCTCTACTAATAATACAAAAATTAGCTGAGCATGGTGGTACAAGCCTGTAATCTCAGCCACTTGAGAGTCTGAGGCAGGAGAATTGCTTGAACTCAGGTGGAGGAGGTTGCAGTGAGCTGAGATCACGCCATTGCACTCCAGGCTGGGTGATGAGTGAAACTCTATCTCAAAAAATAAAAATAGATAAAAAATAAAATAGAGCACTGAAGGAGAAAACCTTTTACCCTGAAAAAGTATATCCAGCAAAAAAAAAAAAAAAAAAAAAGACTGAGGAATTTTTTCATCAACACCAGACCTGTCCTACAAGAAATGCTAAAGGGAATTCTGCCATCTGAAATAAAAGGATGGTAATTAGCAAGAAGAAATCATCTGAAGGCACAAAACTCACTGGTAATAGCACGTAGAAAAATATAAAATATTACAGTACTGTAATTGTGGTGTGTAAACTACTCAAGTAAAAAGACTAAATGATGAACCAATCAAAAATAATAACTTTTGAAGACATAGAATAAGAATAAATAAACAAATAAATAAATAGAAAAAATAAGAGCTTAAAAAGCGGGGGGATGGCCAGATGTGGTGGCTCACTCCTGTAATCCTTGCACTTTGGGAGGCCAAGGAGGCTGTATCTCTTGAAGTCAGGAGTTTGACACCAACCTGGCCAACATGGTGAAAACCCATCTCTACTAAAAATACAAAAATTAGCTGGGCGTGGCGACAGGTGCCTGTAATTCCAGCTACTCAGAAGGCTGAGGCAGCACAATCACTTGAACCCAGGAGGCAGAGGTTGGAGTGAGCTGAGATTGCCCCACAGTGCACTCCTGCCCCGGCAACAGAGCAAAACTCTGTCAAAAAAAAAAAAAAGAGACAAAATTAAAGTGTAGAGTTTTTAGTAGTTTTCATTTTACTTGTTTGTTTATGCAATCAGTGTTAAGTTGTTATCAGTTTAAAATAATGGGTTATAAGGTAGTCTTTGCACCTTTATGGAAACCTCAAATTGAAAATCATATAACAGATTTTTAAAAAAGCAAAAAAAATTAAACCATATCACCAGAGAAAACCGCCTTCCCTAAAAGCAAGACAGGAAAGAAGAAAGAAAAGACCACAGAACAAACAATCAATGTGATCAATCATATCAACAGAATGAAGGACAAAACCATGCAATCATTTCAGGTGCTGAAAAAGCATGTGATAAAGGTTAACATCCTTTCACAGTAAAAAAAAAAAAACTCTTAAATACTGGATATAGAATGAACATACCTGAACACAATAAAAGCTGCATGTGACAGACCCACAGCTAGTATCCACTGAATGGGGAAAATCTAAAAGCCTTTCCTTTAATATCTGAAACACGATAAGAATGCCCAGTTTCATCACTGTTATTCGACATAGTACTGGAAGTCTTTGCTAGAGCAGTAAGACAAGAGAAAAAATATACAGGACCCCTAAGTTAGAAAGGAAGAAATTGAATTATCCCTGTTTGCAGATTCTATAATCTTATATTTGGAAAAACCTGAAGCCTCCACAAGAAAACTATTAGAACTAATAAACACATTCAGTAAAGTTGCAGGATACAAAATCAATATACAAAAATCAGTAGCATTTCTATATGTCAACAGTGAACAGTTCTGAAAAAAAAATCCTAAAGTCATCCTATTTACAATATCCACAAATAGAATTAAATACCTAGAAATTAACTTCATCAAAGAAGCTAAAGAGCTCCTCAATGAAAACTACAACACACTGATGAAAGAAATTGAAGGGGACACACAAAAATGGAAAGATATTTCATACTCAGGCACTGGAAGAATCAATATTGTTAAAATGTCCATACTGGCAGGGCACGGTGGCTCATGTCTGTAATTCCAGCACTTTGAGAGGCTGAGGTGGGTGGATCACAAAGTCAGGAGATTGAGACCATCCTGGCCAACAAGGTGAAACTCTGTCTCTACTAAAAATACAAAAAAATTAGCTGAGTGTAGTGGCACATGCCTGTAATCCCAGCTACTTGGGAGACTGAGGCAGGAGAATGACTTGAACCAGGGAGTTGGAGGTTGCAGTGAGCTGAGATTGTGCCACTGCACTCCAGCCTGGGGACAGAGCAAGACTCTGTCTCAAAAATAAATAAATAAATAAATAAATAGACGTCGATACTACTCAAAACAATCTATACATTCAAACAATCCTATCAAAATATCAATGACATTCTTCGTGAAACACAAAAACAATGCTACAATTTATATATAACATCAAAAGACCGAGATTAGTGAACAAAGCTATCCTAAGTAAAAAGAACAAAATTGGAGGAATCCCATTACCTGACTTAAAATTATACTACAGAGCTATAGAACCAAAGAAGCATGGTACTGGCATACAAACAGACACATAAATCAATGAAACAGAATAGAGAACCTGGAAACAAATCCATACATCTACAGTGAGCTCATTTTTGAGAAAGTTGCCAAAAACATGCACTGGGGAAAGGACAGTCTCTTCAATAAATGGTTCCGGGAAACTGGACATCCACACACAGAAGAATGAAATTAGACCCCCATCTCTCACCATACACAAAAATCAAATCAAAATGGGTTAATGGTTTAAATCTAAGACCTCAAACTATGAAACAAATACAGGAAAACATTGGGGAAAATCTCTAGGACATTGGACTGGGCAAAGATTTTTTGAGTAATATCCCATAAGCACAGGCAACCAAAGCAAAAATGGACAAATGGGATCATATCAAGTTAAAAACCTTCTGCAAACCAAAGGAAACATCAGCAAATAAAGAGATTACCAACAGAATGAAAACAATATTTGCAAACTACTTATCTGACAAGGAATTTAACCAGAATATATGAGGAGCTCAAACAAATATATTGGAGAAGAATCTAATAATCTGAATTCAAAATGGGCAAAAGATTTGAATAGACATTTCTCATAAGAAGATATGCAAATGGGAAACAGCCATATGAAAAAGGGCTCCACATCATGGATCATTAGAGAAATACAAATCAAAACAATTGCCCCACTCCACTCCCGCCTGGGCAACAAGCAAGACTGTCTCAAAAACAAAACGAAACAAAACAAAAAACTGTAATAAGATGTCCTCTTACCCCAGTTAAAATGGCTTTTATCCAAAGATAGGCAGTAGCAAATGCTACAAGGATGTGGAGAAAGGGGAACTTTCATACACTGTTGGTGGGAATGTAAAGTAGTACAACCACTATGGAGAACAGTTTGAAGATTTCTCCAAAAACTAAAAATAATGCTACCATACATTCTGGCAACCCACTGCTGGCTCTATATCTAAAAGGAAGGAAATCAATATATCTAAGAGATATCTGCACTTTCAAGTTTGTTGCACCACTGTTCACAATAGCCAAGATTTGGAAGCAACCTAAGTAGCCTTCAACAGATGAATGGATGAAGAAAATGTGGTACACATACACAAAGGAGTACTATTCAGCTGTAAAGAAGAATGAGATACTGTCATTTGCAGCAACACGGGTGGAACTGGAGTTCATTATGTCAAGTGAAATAAGTCAGGCAAAGACAGACTTTGGATCTTCCCATTTATCAAAGTGAGACACTAAAACTCAAAACAACTGAAGTCATCCAAATAGAGAGTAGAAGGGTGGTTACAGGAGGCTGAGAAAGATAGTAGGCAGGTTGTGGAGAGTGGGGTTAATGCATATAAAACAATAATTAGAAATAATGAACAAGATCCAGTATTTGACAGAACAACAAGGTGACCATAGTCAATTTAATTGTACATTTTAAAATAACATAAAAAGTATAATTGGATTGTTTGTAACACAAAGGACAAATGCTTGAAGGGATGATACCCTATTTTCATGACGTGATTATTACACATTGCATGCCTATATCAAAGTAACTCATGTACCCCATAAATATATACACCTATTATGTATCCACAAAAATTAAATATTAAATTTAAAATTTAGAAAGGAAGTGGGTAATGATTTAAAATATGCACTGAAAAGAAATTTTCAACACAAAAGTAAAAACTGATAACATTACAAGGAAATATAAAAATTCACAATTACAGCTGGAGATTTCAACACCCCATTTTCCTTTCTAATTAATAAAATAGACAATAGGTATATAAAGGACTTTGATAACTCTATCAACCATCAACATAAGTAACATTTAGAGTAACTGCACCTATAAACAGCAGAATGTGCATTTTCTTCAAGGGATTTGTCACATGGTTTGGCTCTGTGTCCCCACCCAAATCTCTCATTGAATTGTAATAATCCTCATGTCTCAAAGGACCAGGTGGAGATAATTGAATCACAGGGGCGGTTTCTGCCATGCTGTTCTCATGATAGTGAGTCATCACCAGATCTGACGGCATCTTCATTTGCTTCACCCTCATTCTCTCTCCTGCCACCTTGTGAAGAGGTGCCTTCTACTGTGGTTGTTAAGTGTTCTTGAGGCCTCCCCAGTCATGTAGACCTGTGAGTCAACTAAACCTCTTTTCTTTATAAATTATCCAGTTTGGGGTATTTCTTCACAGCAGCTGTGAGTAAATTGGTACCAGTAGAGTCGGGTGCTGCAGTAAAGATTCCTGAAAATGTGGAAGAAACTTTGGAACTGGGTAATAGGCAGAGGTTGGAACAGTGTGGAGGGCTCAGAAGAAGACAGGAAAATGTGGAAATATGTGGAAGTTCCTAGAGGCTTAGAGGACTCAGAAGACAGGAGGATGTGGGAAAGTTTGGAACTTCCAAGAGAGTTGTGGAATGGCTTTGACCAATATCCTGATAGTGATATGAATAATGAAGTCCAGGGTGAGGTGGTCTCAAATGGAGATAAGGAACTTGTAGGGAAATAGAGTGAAGGTCACTCTTGCTATGCAAAGAGAATGGTGGCATTGTGCTCCTGCCCTAGAGATCTGTGGAACTTTGAACATGGGAGAGATGATTTAGTGTTTCTGGAGGAGGAACTAATACAGTTGGGGAATACTTAAGAAGGTAGACCATATTCTGGCCCATAAAATAATGCCTAATGATTTAAGTCATATTGAATATGTTTGCTGGCTGCACTGAGAAGGAATTACACATCAATAACATAAAGATTTCTCTATAAATTATAATCATTTGGAAACCAACCAACATGCATCTAAATAATCCATGTGTCAAAGGAATAAGTGAAGACAAATATAGTTTGAAATTAATGCTGTTCATTTTACTGCAAAAAAATTAGAAAAAATAAAGAAAATTACACTCAAACAAAACTGAAGAAATAAAATAATAACAGCTGTAATGAAAATGAATAACATAGAAAATAGATCAAAAGAAACATCAATAGGACTAGAAGGTAGTTCTTTGAGAAGACCAATAAAGTTGATAAAGCTAGACTCATCAGAGGGAAAAATAAAGAAGACATGGATGATCGGTATTGGGAGTGACAGAGATAACCTCTGTACTTACTCCAAAGATGCTAAAAAAAGAATAAATTACGACTACAAACAGCTTTATGCCAATACATTTGACAGCTTATAGGAAAGCAATAAATGTTTTGAAAGACATAAACTACCAAAGCTCTCTTACAAAATATAACATGAATTTATTCTCTTATAAAATATAACATGAATAAATAACATGAATTATTTATTAAAGTAATTTAACTTGTAAAATAGTCTCAAATAAAACTTTTCACCCGGTTATATTTACTTATGAATTCTATTAAACATTTAAAAATCCATTTCAGTTCTGCACAAATTATTCCGGAAAATGAAGAGGCAAAATGTTTCCCAGTTTACTCTTTGAGGGCAAATTAGTGCTAAAGATAGACAGTGATATAACAATAAAAGAAAGCTACAGGCCAATATCCTCATGAGCAGACAGACATGAAGTAGCTCCTAACCACATTTAAGGAAATAAAATTCAACAATATAGTGAAAGAATATCTATCTATCTACCTACCTACCTACCTACCTACCTACCTACCTACCTACCTACCTACCTACCTATCTCATGACCAAGTATGGTTAATTCCAGAATCCAAGGTTGATTTTACATTTCAAAATTTATCAGGGTAATTCACCATATTAACAAACAAAAAAAGCAAAAGACCAAATGGTAATTTCAATGGATGCAAAAAGGCCAAGTGTCAAAAATCTCAAATGCCAAAACGTCAAATATAAAATCTAACACCCATTCCTAAGAAAAATTTTCAGCAAACTTGAAAGAGAGGAAAACTTTCTCTTCTCATAAAGGGCATCTATAGCAAATCTAAAATTGACATCTTACTTAATGTTAAAAAGCTGAAAAAAGCTTTTCCTTGAAGATCAGGAAGAAAGTAGAAAAGTCCACCATCATCAATGTATTCAGTATTATTCTAAAGGTTCTTATAGGTGCACCAAGGCAAGAAAAAGAAGTAAAATAATTATAGGTTGGAAAGGAAGAAGTAAATTTAAGAAAATAATCATCTATGTAAAAAAATTATGGAATCCTCCAGAAAGCTACTAGAATTAGTAAGTGAATTTAGCAAGGGCACGGGATATGGGATGTAAATCAAAAATTTATATCAGCAGTGAACATTGAGAGGTGGAAACCTTAAAATGAATATCATTTTAAAAAGCATCAAAATGTGAAATTATTAGGAACAAATATCCGAAAACATATATATGACCTATACACTCTAAACTAAAAAATATTGCTGAAAGAAATGAAAACAGACCCAAGTACATTGAGAGATATATAAATGAAGAGGAATGTGTTGTTTAAAGATGAGCGTTTTCAAGATTATTAAAATGTCACTTATCCAGAAATTAATCTGTAGATACAATGCAATACCAATCACAATCTCAGCAGATTTCAAATAAATAAAATGATTCTAAAATTTATATGAAAATGCAAAAGACCTAGGATAGACAAAAATGATTTTGAAAGCAGAAAAACCATATTTGAGGACTTACACAATTCGATTTTAAGATTTATTCTAAGCTACAATAAATGAAAACAGTATATTATTAGTGTAAATTTATGGAAGTAGTTCAATAAAGTCCAGACACAAATCTACATGTATATGGCCAATTAGTTTTTTTTAAAAGGTGCAGACAAGTTCAATGGAGAAAGGATAGACTTTTCAAGGACAAGGACAAGGACAACTGGATGCCCATATTTTTAAACAAATAGAAAAAGAGAACTTCATTCTATACCTTGTAGTACATACAAAATTAACTCCAAATAGTCATAGACCTAAATGTAAAATCTAAAACTGTAAAATATTTAGGATAAAACATATAATATCTGTGGGATCTTGGATCAGGCAAAGATTTCTGAAACATGATACCAAAGGCATAATACATAATATTAAAAAAATGATAAATTGAATTGTATCAAAATTAACAACATGAATTCTTTGAAATTTACTGTTAAAGTTTTAAAAGATAACATGCACATTAAAAGAAAATATTTGTGAAGTCTATTTTTTTTTGGTAAAATACTTGTATTTAGAACATCTGTTATTTAACAATGTTTATTTCACTTCAATTTCTAGGATACACGTGCAGAATGTGCAGATTTGTTACATATGTATACATGTGACATGGTTGGTGGTTTCCTGCACCTGTCAACCCATCATCTAGGTTTTAAGCCCTGCATGCATTAGGTATTTGTTCTAATGCTTTCCCTCCAAGACCCCCAACAGGCCCCAGTGTGTGTTTTTCCCCTACCTGCGTCTATGTGTTCTCACTGTTCAGCTCCCACTTATGAGTGAGAACATGCAGTTTTTGGTTTTCTGTTCCTGTGTTAGTTTTCCGAGAATGATGGCTTCCAGCTTCATCCATATCTCTGCAAAGGACATGATCTCATTCTTTTATACGGCTGCATAGTATTCCATGGTGTATATGTGCCACATTTTCTTTATCCAGTCTATCATTGATGGGCATTTGGGTTGGTTCCAAGTCTTTGCTATTGTAAATAGTGCTGCAATAAACATGTGTGTGTGTGTCTTTATAGTAGAATGATTTATAATCCTTTGGGTATATACCCAGTAATGGTATTGCTGGGTCAAATGGTATTTCTGGTTCTAGATTTTTGAGGAATCGCCACACTGTCTTCCACAATGGTTGAACTAACTTACACTCCCACCAACAGTGTAAAAGCATTCCTGTTTCTTCACAGCCTCCAAGAACTCACAAAGCTCAATAATAAGAAATCAAATTACCCAATGCAGCTTGGGCACAGTGGCTTGCGCCTATAATCCTTGCACTTTGGGAGGCTGACGTGGGTGGATCACTTGAGATGAGGAGTTTGAGACCAGCCTGGACAACATGGTGAAATCCCGTCCCTACTAAAAATACAAAAATTAGCTGGACATGGTGGTGTACACCTGTAGTCCCAGCTACTCAGGAGGCCGAAGCATGAGAATTGCTTGAACCCAGGAGGCAGAGTTTGCAGTGAGCCAAGATCGCTCCACTGTGCTTCAGCCTGGGCAACAGAGTGAGACTCCATCTCAAAAAAACAATAAACCCAAAAACAGCAACAACAACAAAAACTACCCAATATAAAAATGGCAAAAGATTTGAATAGATACTTCATAATAGAAAATATATGGGTGGCAATTGAGCCTATAAATAAAAGGTCAACATCATTAGTCAAGAGGGAAATGAAACAAAAACTACAGTGGGATACTATTGCAAATCTATTATGATATGTAAAATTAAAAAGGCTTTCATACCAAATGTTGGCAAGGATCTGCAGAAACCAGAATTCTCATATACTGCTGTTGTGAAGGCAAAATGGTACAACCATTTTGGAAAATTGGCAGTTACTTAAGCTGTTAAGCATAATTTTGTCATCTGACCTAGCCATTCTACTGCTAGGTATTTACCCAAGAGATGGAAAAGCATTTGTTCAAACAAAAATGTGATATGAATCTTCAGAGCAGCGTATTTTATCTGCAATAGCCAATAAATAAACAATTCAAATGTTAATCAGCAGATGAATGGATAAACATACTTCAGGCCTGTGGCTGCCAGCCCAGAAGCTATTTACTCTGAGTTCACCATTTTGGTATACTATGTTTGTGAAATTATTTGGACATTTTTAAAAATAAAAAATAAAATAAGTGTATAAAAAAGTGATAGAGAATATGTTCTTAAAACTTATGCGGTGAAGGCAAAGTAATACATTATTTGATGTGCAAAAAAGGCATGTTCTGTATTGCAGCCAATCACCAATGTCTTCAACTACAAAGGAAAAGAGCAAATAAAAAAATAGATCAAAATATTTGAAATCATGTTACAGATCATTGCATCTAAAAGAAGATATGTATTAGGTATCTTATAATTTTATATAATTTTCTGGAAACAAAATCCTTTGAATAGTGACTCCTACTATTTCATCTTTTTTTCTTTATTTAAAAAAATCATGGTTTTAGTAACAGTTACAATCACATGCTAATATACCAACGTATTTATGGTGTTGAATTTAACTAATATTTATTCAGCCTCAATCATAACTCTGCCTTTGATTTATGTTATTCAAAGAAGTATAAAAGCTAGGCTCTCTTTATTTTTTAACTTAAAATGCAATTGGAGAAACTAGATTTTCATACAAATGGAGAAGTGGGAGTTATAAATTTGCAATAATTGTGATTTCCAATAATATATATAAAATTCTTCATACCAGTTCTCTGACACACACCAATACAGTCATGTACCACATAATACCATTTTGGTCAACAATGGACCACGTATAGGATGGTAGTCCCATAAGGTTATAATGAAGCTGAAAAATTTCTATAGCGTAGTTACATCACAGCCATTGTAATGTGTTAGTGTAACCTATTACTTATACGTCTGAAGTGATGCTTGTGTAGAGAAACCTAATGCATTGCCAGGTACATAACAGTCTAGCACATACAATTATATACAGTGTGTAATACTTGATAATGGTCATAAATAACTGTGTTACTGGTTTCTGTATTTATGATACTATGCTTTTTATCATCATTTTAGAGTGTACTCCTTCTACTTGTATATTTAAAAAGTTGGCCAGGCGCGGTGGCTCATGCCTGTAATCTCAGCACTTTGGCTGGATCATGAGGTCAGGAGTTCAAGACCAGCCTGGCCAACATGGTGAAATCTCGTCTTTACTAAAAATGCAAAAATTATCTGGGTGTGGTAGCACGTTTATAATTCCAGCTACTTGAGAGGTTAAGGCAGGAGAATTGCTTGAACCCGGGAGGTGGAGGTTGCAGTGAGCTGAGATCGCGCCACTGCCCTCCAGCCTGGGTGACAAAGCAAGACTGTCTTAAAACAACAACAACAAAAGTTAACTGTGGCAGTTAACTGTGATACAGCCTCAGACAGGTCCTTCCTGGAATACTAGGTCCTCTGGTATCCAGAAGAAGGCATTGTTATCATAGGAGATGGCAGCTCCATGTGTGTTATTGCTCCTTAAGGCCTTCCGGCGGGACAAGATGAGGAGGTGGAAGACAGTGATATTAATGATTCTGACCCCATGTAGGCCTAGGGTAATGTGTGTGTTTGTGTCTTCACTTTTAAAAAAAATTTTTAAAAAGAAAAAATATTCTAAAAATAGAAAAAAGCTTTTAGAATAAGTTATCAAGAAAAAATATTTTTGTAAATTTGTACAATATGTTTCTTAAACTGTTATTATAAAAGAGTCAAAAGTTAAAAAAAACTTAGAAGCTTATAAAGTAAAAATGTTACAATAAGCTAAGGTTAGTTTATTATTGAAGAAAGACTTTTTAAAAAATAAACAGTGTACCTTAAGTGTACAGTGTAAAGTCTTCAGTAATGCCCTAAGCCTTCGCATTCACGCATCACTCACTCACTGATTCTCCCAGGGCAACTTTTAGTCCTGCAAGCTTCATTCATTTTAAGAACTTTTTTTTTTTAATTTTATTTTTTATTGCATTTTAGGTTTTGGGGTACATGTGAAGAACATGCAATATTGTTGTATAGGTACACACGTGGCAGTGTGATTTGTTGCCTTCCTCCCCTTCACCTATATCTGGCATTTCTCCCCATGCTATCTCCTCCCAACTCCCCAACCCCCACTGTCCCTCCCCTATTTCCCCCCAACATACCCCAGTGTGTAGTGCTCCCCTCCCTGTGTCCATGTGTTCTCATTGTTCAACACCTGCCTATGAGTGAGAACATGTGGTGTTTGATTTTCTGTTCTTGTGTCAGTTTGCTGAGAATGATGTTTTCCAGGTTCATCCATGTCCCTATGCCATATTTTTAATGTAACTTTTCTATGTTTAGATAGTAGTAGATGCTCAAATACTTACCACTGTGCTACCATTGCCTGCAATATTCAATAGAGTAACATGCTGTACAGGTTTGTAATCCAGGAGCTTTAGCATATGGAATAGGTGTGTAGTAGGGACACCATCTAGGTTCCTTTAAATGCGCTTTTATGTTTGCACAACAATAAAATTGCTTAATGATGCATTTCTCAGAATGTAGCTCCATCATTAAGTGATGCATGGCTTTACTTTTAGCTACATCACTTTAATCTAGACAAGGTGTTTTATGGAAATAATTGTCTCTGTTTCCCAAACAACTGTTAGAAATTAGAAAATACTTTATATTTCCATGTCTATATTTCTAGTTCATTTGAGAAAGGTATATATATATATATATATATATATATATATATATATATATAAACACACACACACAAACATATATTGTCTATATATGTGTGTGTGTGTATATATATATATAAAA
>CAUYQU010024765.1:0-14883 GCA_963574635.1 Cheracebus regulus | reverse complement strand
CATTATAGACTGTGATATGGCACACTACTTTGTTTGTCTCATAAAAGCTAAATATCTTGTATGAAAAAAAATTGGTTGCACTAATTTACACTCCCAAGTGTGAAAGTGTTCCTTTTTCTCCACATCCTCTCCAGCATCTGTTGTCTCCAGATTTTTAAATGATCACCATTTTAATTGGCGTGAGATGGTATCTCAATGTGTTTTTAATTAGCATTTCTCTAATGACCAGTGATGATGAACATTTTTTCATGTTTGTTGGCATCATATATGTCTTCTTTTGAGAAGTGTCTGTTCAGGTCCTTTGTTCACTTTTGAATGGGTTTGTTTGTTTTTTTTTTCTTGTAAATCTGTTTTAGTTCTTTGTAGATTCTGGATATTAGCCCTTTGTCAGATGGGTAGATTGCAAAAATTTTTTCCCATTCTGTTGGTTGCTGGTTCACTCTAATGATTGTTACTTTTGCTGTAGAGAAGCTCTGGAATTTAATTAGACCCCATTTGTCTATTTTGGCTTTTGTTGTCAATGCTTTTGGTGTTTTAGTCATGAAATAGAAATTCCATTTGACCCAGCAATCCCATTACTGAGTATATATCCAAAAGAAATATAAATTGTTCTGTTATAAAGACACATGCACCCGTATGTTCATTGTGGCACTGTCTACAATAGCAAAGAACTGGAACCAACCCAAATGCCCATTGATGATAGACTGAACAAGAAAAATGTAGCACATATATAGCATGGAATACTATGCAGTCATAAAAAACGATGAGTTTGTGTCCTTTGTAGGGACATGGATGAATCTGGAAACCATCATTCTCAGCAAACTGACACAAGAACAGAAAATCAAACACCACATGTTCTCACTCATAGGCAGGTGTTGAATAATGAGAACACACGGACACAGGGAGGGGAGTATCACACACTGGGATCTGTTGGGGGGAACAGGTGAGGGACAGCAAGGAGAAAGGGAGGTTGGTGAGGGATAACATGGGGAGAAATGCCAGATATATGTGATAGGGGGTTGGAAGTAGCAAACCACATTGCCATGCATGTACCTATGCAACAATCCTGCATGTTCTGCACATGTACCCCAAAACTTAAAGTACAATAAAATATAAACACACACACACACACACACACACACACACACACATACATACATACATACATACATACATACATACATACATACATACATAAAGTTACAACCTAAATGACTTTCTGTAGGAGCTTGGTTAAATAAATTACAGAACCAAAAAGTGAAAAAAAAAAAAGATTGGTTGCCTATGTATAGCCAGCTTTGGAAAAATCCAGATTATCTATGTATCTATTTGTGATGTTTTCATTTGAAGGTATCATGGTCACCAGGATGTAACAGGACAGCTCAGGGAGTGATGTTTTGCTTTCTACCACAAGTAATGTGTTGTCTTCCTTTGAGGCACTGACTGTGGGTGCTATGTATTTACATATGTATAAATAAACATATAAATACACAGCAGCCGGTCCATTTCCTGTACTAACTCAAATTAGAAGGCTTTATCTATTTGTAGGGTGTTTTTTTTTTAAAAAAAAGAGCATGGTAATATATTTATTTTTCTTCTAAATATTATATTTGCTTGCTGCAAAAAAAATTCCAAGAATACTGAAATATATAAAATAAAGACTTAAATTCTCTCCTCACCCTGAGAAGTAACTATTTTGGTGTGCCTCTCAGGGTTATGAGAGAAAAAAGTCTAAATGAACTAAACAGAGTTAGTCCATTTGTAGGTTTTTTTTTTTTTTTTTTAACTCAGAAGTCTTTGTGATCGTCTTTCCAAGCCAGTCTCTATAAATATGCCTCTTTAGAATTGCTGAGTAGTGGTCCATATGTATAATATGATCTTTACCAATCATTATTTGTGAACATTTGAGTTGCTTCTACATTTTTTTTCTTCTATAAATAGCACCATCTCTATGCTTTTTTGGTCAGTTATTTTTGTGGAATAAATTCCCTAGAAGTAGAATTGCTGAATCAAAAGCTTGCTTATTTTAAAGTGTTATAGACACTATCAAACTGCCCATTGAAAAAGGTTTATCAACTTACACTTCCAACAGTAAATATGTTTATTTTCCCACCACTTTATGAATGTTATATATGATAAATTTTTTCATTTTGCCAACCTGTTGGTAGCTCATTATTTAAATTTACAGTTCTTCAGCTAAGAATGAGTCTGAGCTCTTTTGTACGTTTGTTGGCCATTTGTATTTCTTAATTGAATTATCCTTTCGTGTTCTTTGCTCATTCTTGTATTGGTTGTTTACCTTGCTGAAGATATTGTGCTAAAGTGATAATCACTGGTATTCAGAGTTGATCAAAATTATATTTTTATATTGGACATTTTTATCTTCTTTTTAATTAAAAAAAATCTTAGTGTTCTGTTATCCAGTCAGGGTTTAAATTTTTTGTGTGTTTATGGGGGTGGGGGATTGTGAGGGGTAAAAACTAATGAAAAACCCACAATGCTGCCGTGCCCTTACTCTAGGAGGGATATCCAGAGATGAGGGCAAGAGTAGGGCTTTTGAAGTCATGTTTTGTGGTCACTCATATGCAATCGAACTAAATGAAGTTCTCAGAAGAATAACTAAAATGCTCTTCCCTCTCACTCACTCCAGTTTTGCGCCTGCGACTTTCAATCCCTTTTTCTTTTTGTTTTCATTTTGTTTGTTTCCTTGAGAGAGAGTCTTGCTCTGTCACCCAGGCTGGAGTGCAGTGTCACGGTCTCGGCTCACTGCAACCTCTGCCTCCTGGGTTCAAGCAATTCTCCTGTCTCAGCTTCCCAAATAGCTGGGATTATAGGTGCCTGTTACCACACCTGGCTAATTTTCGTGTTTTTAGTAGAGATGGTACTAAATAGTAATTTTCGTGTTTTGCCATGTTGGCCAGGCTGGTCTCGAACTCCTGACCTCAAGTGATCCACCCACCTGGGCCTCCCAAAGTGCTGGGATTACAGGCGTTAGCCACTGCATCTGGCCTTCAATCCCTTTGTTAATTTCTTGCACTTAAAATGAAAAATATTTACAATTGCCTTTGATTTAAAGCATCAGGAACTGAAAACACTTAAATCCTTTGGGATCCTATTTCCAGCTCCGATCAAGACAGGTCCCTTTCCTCCAGGAATGCTTGAGTGGTGATCACCCTGACCAGCTGCCCATCTTGGCATAAGGAATTGCTCATGATTCTAAACCATGGGGCAAATACAGAGCTCTATATAAGTGGTAATTACTGTTATTGTTCTCTGACATCCTTACATTTCAAGCTGAGTTCCTTCCAGCAAATGTAGTACAGGAGCAAATTAAAGCTCTGGTGACATCATCCCCATCATAAGGAGGAGTCACTGGCCAGTGATGCTCATTTGTGTTCCTGAGGCCTTAGAGAGAGGATCGTATCATCATTTTGGCTGAAGAGATGAAAAACTGGGGATTTGTCTTCTTTTGAGTTGATATAGGGTCTTTCCTAATAGTGATAGAATATTTGGTCAGAAATCTGTCACTGGGGTTCCCTTCTGTTGCCAAGAAGAAACGCCACGGGCTGCAGTGACTGCATTTGGGACTATTGGCACCATATTGGGCTGCGCATGTAGCTCCGGACACGCCAGCTCTCCTGTAATACTTTTTGTTCTCTCCTGGGAGAAATTGGAAGGCTGATCCAATCCAGAACCTCCATGGGGGGTTCAACCTGCTGTGGGTGTGGCTGTGGCAGGTGCAATGGGTGTGCTAACAACGGCAGCAGGAACCTTGACTCTCGGCACAGGCGTCCTGACTCCTGGAATAGATGTGAAAATCCCAGAAACAGGTACTATGGCCGGGATCTTGAGGTAAGTCCTTGCTGAGGAAATTCTGAGTCATTGATTTGTCCAGTATTTCTTTAGTGATGTTTGAGTATGAGGTATATGATTGTGAATCAGCATGTATTACTATTATGCAAGGCTAACAAGATATTTCAGTCTCATATGTTTGAAAATTTCCTGGCAACTATCTATTAAGGTACTCATTTAGCTATTCTTTTTTCCTTTCTGAATGTTAAGCAGTGTTTTTGCAATTGGTTAGAGTTTAATAACTAGCAAAGTAAGTAAAAGTATTTCCTGCTGGGTTATGTTCTCTGTAACCTAGCCCTGTCTTACACCAAGTTTTTCAGAACCTGTAGTGCTGGAGAAAGAGCCAAGTTACTTTATATTCTCTCAAAAGCCACTTTCCTCTGGGCTGGGCTCATTTGCAGCATACCAAGATCTTATTTGAATCAAATGGTAATAAGTCACATAAAGATGCTTTGAGAAGTGTAATAATTAAAGATTCTGCATCAACAGCTTATAATTGCTTTGTGTATGCTGGACTTGACAGGTGATGTTTTCTTAAGATTGAATAGTGAATCAAGGTCTTAACCCAGACTTTACTCATTATCCCCAATTCCTGTTTGTAAAAGCTAATGTGGCCAGGCTCAGTGGCTCACACCTGTAATCCCAGCAGTTTGGGAAGCCAAAGTGGGAGGATTGCTTGAGGCCAGGAGTTTGAGACCAGCCTAGGCAATAAGCAAGACCCTATCTCTACTATTGAATAGTTTTAAAAATTAGCCAGGCAAGGTGGGACATGCCTGTAGTCCTAGCTGTTTGGGAGGCTCGGGCAGGAGGATCTCTTGAGCTCAGGAGTTCAAGATTGCAGTGAGCTAGGATGGCACCAGTGTGCTCCAGCCTGGGTGACAGAGCAGGACCTTGTCTCTAAAAAACAGAACAAAACAAGCCAGTGTGCTGTTTTAGTATTAAATCTTCTGTTGTACTCTGTAAAATGGGAGGTGGCCATCACCACCAGTCTGAATTCACCTTTGATGCTTGTTTTTCCCTCTCTTCTCTACCTGTAATAGTGTATGTTTGTTTTGTTTTGCAGATAATGCCTTTGAAGCTATTGAATGGAATGTATAGAATGTATATCACTCTGGTTTTGTTATGTACTCTAGGAAAAAGCATGCCCTGTAAACTTATGATCTATTCTTTATTTTCCCTCTCAGGGTGCTGATTATCATATAACCCATAATTTAATGGAATAGGTAATTGATTTTAAATATATGTGTTTGTATGTGTATAGAGATGTGTTTATATCTACATACACAGACACACAAAAGCACACTTTTGAAAAATATCTGAATGCTGAAGTCATAGTTGGAGATGGAATAAAATATTTGATGTTGGCAGTTTGTTGATCGTATCAGTCAGATGAAGCCTGTGGTTGTCTCTTGCATTTAAGACTGCAAGAAAGGGATTTAGTATTTTAATTATTCTGTTTATTCCCGTGACTACTGATTTTACTGTCATTTTCTGTTAGTGGACCTTTCATGTCATTCTGTCATTGTGTGTGATGACTCTTTCTTTTAGAAGCTGTAGTCAAATACCAGCTATAGAGAGGCCAAAAAGTCACTATGCATAGATTCATGTCCATTGCTAATTATTGGTTAATTATCAGTTATTATAGATATTTTAAATAATTTTCAGTCACATGGAAGAAATCTCCAGAAGAACACGGGGAAAAACTAAAATTTGTGAATGCAGGACAAATGGACAACTGTAACTTAGATGTTTAGAGTCGTCCTGATAACTTGTGGTTATGAGATAGCTTTCAATATGACAAACAAACACAACCAATAAACAACTGCAAGGCAACCTGGGTCTTCTCAGTAAACATTGGACCTGTCGAATTGAACACCCTGCTTGACTTCAAACAAAGGTCTTAGAAATCTGAAAGTTGACATGCTGTTCACCGAATAAGGTCCTTAAATAATGAGAAACTTTTTCCTATTTGATTTTGTTTTACTGGAATCTTAAAATGAAGATTTCCCAACTTAAAAAATGAGAGAAATGGGGACTGTTTTGAGCATTGATGCTGTAACTTCTAGTTTAAAGCATTTAAATGTGCAGAGGACTTTGCCCTTGGCTTTCTCTCATAACCTTTGCCTCAGATAACTAAAAAGAATATCAGAATACTTCTTCTAAGAATTAACTTCTAAGAGCTTAGAGAATTAAGTGATGTTTCACCAAAATATGCATATTAACTCAAAATACTGAATTTGTTCAGGTATTTTACAAAATGACAATATATATCATAAAAATAAAAAATACCCTTAAAACATCTTCTTTGCTTTTCTATTTTATTTCAAAACTGCACTAGTCCAAACTGGCAATAGTAATCCAGTAAGTATCTATGAATACAAAGAAATATACCTGATCAATATTTATTCATCTTTAAAACGCTGATTAAATATTATCTTATTTGCAAAGTTATCCTAATTTCCAGCTGGCATTGTCTGACATCTCCCATGTTCTCATGGAATTTTGTAATATCTCTAGTAATTTATCCACATTATTATTTAGAAATTATATCTCTTCTCAAGACCATTCGCTTCTCTAGGGCAGGAAATTAACATCTTATTCACACCTATTACTGTGCCTGGCATATAGAAGACTGTAAAACTGAAGTATAAAAGCACTGAATATGGCCAAAAGACCAGAGTTCTGATTTCAGCTCTTCACCAGACGGCCTGTGATGTCTTAGGTTAAGTCATTCATCCTTTCTGGGCATCAGCTTGTGTATCTATAAAAGAGGGAATGGAAATTGGATTACATAGCGCTCTAGGCATCCCTTTCAGGTACCTCAGGGCTGCAACAAGAGGAAGGAGGAAGCTAATGGGAGAGGAACTCAGGCTCGCAAACTCCATGCCATGTCTTCTCTCAGAGAAACTCATCTCTCATCTACACAGATGGCTAAATCTGTGTAGATTTCTTTGGAATAAAATGTGCTACTGAAAAAAAAATCTTAAAAACAACTGGACTAGATTATGTATAATATTCTTCTACCTCTATGATTTTATGTAACAGTTTTATTTATCTCATTATTGTGTTGCTTTTTAAAGGAAACTTTATCATGTTGCTATCATTAACTTGTTATTTATACCCCACCCTCTCAAATGCGGGTCTTTTTTTTTTGCTCTTTTTTTACTTAGCCAGCTTGTCTTTTATATCTTGTAATTATTCTTTAAACCTGAACAAATTGCCCATCCCTACTGCATTTTCTTTAGTTCGTAGAATCAGTCAAATTTAATTAATTGTTTTGAATTTTATTCTTTTCTATCTGTGCATTAGCAACCTTAAATATCTAGATTCATCCCTTCCTTCCAGTCATTTGTAAAGTCACTGAATAGAATGATATTCAAGTTGAAAAGACTTGGGGCAGGGATATTTGAACAAGTTAGTATTCTGACCTTCCTATGTTGCTAGCTGATCTTGCAAATGAGTTGTCTTCTCTACCTTTATGTTTTTTAAAAAAGGAGATTTGAAATAGCAAATATTTTCAAGGTTACGAGTAAATATTCAGCGGCTATCACCCAAAGTACTAAGTGCAGTCTCCCATGTTTTCACAGCATAAATAGTAATGAAGGAATTAGTAGGTGGATTACAGGAGAAACAGAATGGAGCACCAGAAGGTCAAAGTATATAAATAAGGAAAGGGATTCAAGTACCATGTGCTCAGCATTCATTCAAAGCTCACTGAAAGTCCCCAGTGCTCCTGCAATTTTAATGTTAACATTCTGCCAGTGGCTTTTCCTTTGTTCCTTATGTTTGCTACATGTGCTATTTATTTATTCACTTCGTGCTTGCTAATGAGGTGCCTTGGGAGTTTCTTCTTTCAGCAAAAGTGGAAGGGAATGAAAAGGGAATTGTTGCAAGTACATTGACTAACTTTGTTACATAAATTACCAACAACTTAATCAAAACCAAGCCTTTAGAAATGAAAAATAAACTAATTTTACTTACGAATAAAAAAATAGTGTATTTAGTTGCATTTAATACTGTGTTTGTTCTGTCTTACATTAGGAAAGGTATCAGAATTAAGGTACCAACCAGTTGAAGACATAAGAGAACAAGTTAAGTAGAATGTGTTTAGCTACAGAGAATGGTACAGAAAGGAACCTTAGGAAGAATTTTTTTTTTTTAAAGGAAAAAGTGTGGGGTAGAGCCCAGTCTTTAAATTCAGGTAAAGAAATTGCTATAAGATCTTGAGCAAAGACATATTTGTGAAAAATAAAATATTTCAGAAACAGGGCATTTGTATTTCTGATATGATGGAAGAGCTGGGTATACAGAAATAAAAAGCTTTGAAAGCAGTTGGGAACTGAAATCTCAGAAACTGAGAGGCTGCTAAAGCAGTATGGGCTTGTATTAAGATAGAGGCTGTTGAGTGGGATGAAGTCAAGAGATTTCATGATAAACTACATGTAGGAGCAAAAGTGGATAGAACAAAAAGATTTTAATATTTTAGTTTACGAAGCCAGAAAAATGGTATTTCTGGTAACAGATGAAATTCTTGACAGCACAGTAGCTTATGTTTATAATATCAGCACTTTGAGAGGCTGAGGCAGGAGAATCGCTTTAGCCCAGGAGTTCATGACAAGCATGAGCAATGTGCTGATTTGGAGAGACAAGATCTCTCCAAAAAATAAAAAAATTAGCCTGATGTGGTGGTATGCACCTATGGTCCCAGCAACACAGGAGACCGGCACCTCTGAAGCAGGAGGATTGCTTGAGCCAGGAAGTTGCGGCTGCAGTGAGCCCTGATCACGCCACTGCACTCCAGCCTGGGCAACCGAGTAAGACCCTGTCTCAAAAAAAAAAAAAAAAAAAGAAAGAAAGAGAAAAATTCTTCACAAAGGGAACATGCTTGCAAGGACAAATCATTTATTCTTTTAAGAAAATGTTGACTTTGAATAGTAACTTGAAAACCAGGTAGAAACTTTTAAGAATAACAGAACAGTACAGAGAAATAGATTAAATAGATTTAGAATATCATCAGAACAAATTAAGAGACTTTCAAAGCTTTTTCTTTTACTTTTTTTTTTTTTTTGGTAAATTAACATCAAAATTCATTTGCCAGCAAAATCTGACCTGAACTGATATGAGGTAATTTGTTGCCTTTAATTGTCCCACCTAGAGTAAAGAGTTATACATTTTTGCTGCAGAAATATTGATGTATTATGATATATGCATACACTACATTTCCAAAATCTGAATATTCCTACTTTTTAAATACTTCTGGCCCCAGAGAGCTTTTCACCAGGGATTGTGGACCTGAAGTAAGTTTAGAGAAAGAAGGGCAGGGAGGGGGTCTTAAATGGGGGGAGGGGGTCTTACAGAATCACACATAACTGGGGGTCATCTATAAGTGTTGAATAAATGATGAGAGTAGAGTAAATGATTAAACTGAAAAAAGAGAAACATGATACTCAAGCACCAGTAGAAAGTAAAAGAGGAAATTCAAGAAATAGCTAATGAAGAGGATATTGGATTTGGCAAGAAGAAGGCTATTTTTTGAACCTGTCCAGCTCTTGACAGTTTGGGAATCAAGGAAGATAAGCAATGGGAACTGGAGCAGGAGCCTGAGATTTATGTACAGGTTGAAACAGGGGCAAATCCTGGGAAGGGAAAGGTTAATCGCTGTCCATGGGGCAGCACAGTTAAGGGAAAGTGGGGCATGTTAAGATGGGACAAACTAGGCAGTCTTAGAAGCTGGCGGGAAGTCATCGGGAAATTGATGGGCAGGATGAATTAAACATCATAAATCTAAAATCCAGCTGTGTGCAAAGCACTATTTGACCATTTGTCTTCTTATTTAACACAATCTAAAATTTCCCAATCCAAAAAATGTGAATTAGCTGGGCATGGTGGCATGCGCCTGTAGTCTCAGCTACTAGCGGGGCTGAGGTAGGAGGATCGACTGAACCCACTAGGTGGAGGCTGCGGTGACCGTGATAGTGCCACTGCACTCCAGCCTGGGTGATAGAGTGAGGCCTTGTCTCAGAAAATAATAAAATTAAATTTAAAAGTGGCATCTTTTTACTCTCCCAGCAAACATGTAGATGTGATACATGAAATGCACACAAAAAATCATTTGTCATTATCTTTTCCAATAATGTGCAAGTAGTTATTCCAGAGCCATCTAAAGACAAAATACAACATTGTAAGGGTCTCCTAATTGGTCTCCTTGCCCCGCTTCTTTTGTATTCTTACTCCCTATGCTGCTTTGTGCACAGAGCAGCCATCTTTTTATCTTTTTATAGGATAAATCAGATCCAACTACTCCTCTGCATGTAATTCTCTCAGTGCTTTCGCACACTTGGGAGAGAGAGTTCCATCTCTCTGGGTTTACAGGCCCTGCAAGGCCTGGCTCCTGCCCCTGCCCAACTCGCCCTCTCCTCACCACTCGCCCCTCACTCTGCCCCAGCCACAGGGAAGCAGTTACCTGAACATGCAGAGCCCTTTCTTGTCTTAGGAATGTGGTATTACCTGTTGGCTCGGCTAGAATGCACTTGCCTCCGTCCTCACAGAACTGATTCCTTCTTATCCTTCACGTGTGCTTAAGGTCACCTCTGTAGAAAAGCCGCTCAGACAGGACTGCCTCAACCTACATGAGTAGCACATATCTGCATAGTACATATTAGTGTACCATGTTTGCCTGCTTGTTTGTTTATTGTCTTTCTCTTCTACAGTATAAACTCCATGAAGCAGAGATTTTTGTCTCTTGTTCATTGCTGTATCCCCATTCCTACTACAGGATCTGGCACATATTAGGTGCTTGGTAAATATTTCTTGAATGAAGACATGTTTTCTCTGTACCTTTTATTTTCAACATAATTTCCTTAATTTTATTTTTCAAGGACTACTTTATACTTAGTAGGTATTCATGAGTTTGTTCAATTTTTTGATTTGGTTTGATTTATTGATTTCAATTTGACACAGTAAATAGAGGACACTGCTTCTCTGTTCTGTAGTTTTTTAATCGTTGGTATTAACCATTCCTGGGCAGTCAAGTCCAAAACTTGTTTTGTTCCCTTGTGGCACAATCTTCCCATCTGCTGCTGCACTTAATGGCATTAAAAGAAAAAAAAAAAATCTTTCTTTGTAGATTTCTTACATAACAGAAAGTCATTCTTTTTGTTAGGACGCAGTTTTGTAACCAACAGCTTTGGCAACTCTGCCCCAAGGCCCATGAAGACTCAGTATGATGGGAAGACCTGGGAGAGTTACAGGCAGAGGAGTAGGAGATCTCATTTATGTTACGGGGCTGTCACTTGTGCTGGCAGAGTAGGGGGTGGGGAGTGCAGTGCCTCTGCTGAGCATTCAGGCTGCCAGGCCAAATCCTGACTTTTCCTCTGGGACAGGGCGCTTCTCTCCTCCCTTTGGTCCCTGAGGTGTGGGTGCAGTCACTCCTCTCCAATCTGCCCAGTAATAGCCTGGTAAACACAAGGTTTACCATGGAACTGCGACGCACCCAGAAGAATTTAAAATAATTCTCAGGGCAAGGTGCGGTGGCTCACACCTGTAATCACAATACTTTGGGAGGCTGAGTAGGGAGGATCACTTGGGCCCCAGGAGATCAAGGCTGCAATGAGCCATGTTCACACTACTGCACTCCAGCCCGGGCAACAGAGCAGAACCCTTTCTCAAAACAAAAACAACTCTCGGCCTGCCATGTCTTCACGGGACTGACTAAAAATTGGCTATACCTAAGAAATATGAATAAACATTAGCCAGGCGTGGTGGAGGGCGCCTGTAATCCCAGCTACTCAGGAGGCTGAGGCAGAGAATTGCTTGAACCTCGGAGGCGGAGGTTGCAGTGAGCCAAGATCACGCCACTGCACTCCAGCCTACGTGACAGAGCAAGACTCTATCTCAAAAAAAAAAAGTGAAAAGAAATCAAAATAAAATACTTCTGTACTATTAAAAAAAAAGAGTCTAGAGTAGGAACATGAAAGCAAGTATATAATCATAAAAATGAAGAAAGGTAATAGTACTTAGACCACCTTTCTCAAAGTAATTGACACAGATGCTCTGTGCTCTAACACAGTTTAATTAATGTGTATCTCTTTTTTTTTTTTTTGAGACAGAGTCTCACTCCATCACCAGGCACCAGGCTGGAGTGCAGTGGCGTGACCTCAGCTCACTGCAACCTCCGCCTCCCGGGTTCAAGCAATTCTCCTGCCTCAGCCTCCCAAGTAACTGGGACTACAGGCGCACCACCACACCCAGCTAATTTTTGTATTTTTAGTAGAGATGGGGTTTCGCGATGTTGACCAGCATAGTCTCGATCTCTTGACCTTGTGATCTACCCACCTCAGCTTCCCAAAGTGCTGGGATTACAGGCGTGAACCACCACGCCCAGCCATGTATATCACTTGTAGAGGGCCATATCACCTGCGTGTACCATGACGCATCTTTAGAGTTGGCACTGTACAGTCATTAATTACATGAGCCCCTGAGTTGGGTATCATTATCCCTGCTTTGGAAACAAGGAAAACCAAGGGTGTTGGTGCCTAGACTCTAAGCAGTGTGTTGCTGGCTTCAGTAAAGAATCCTGGAATTTCTGATTCTTAGCCTCAACTTGGGTTTCTTGCACTGTGGAGTCAATATATCATTGTAGACAACCAAATGGAAATAACCCAAATGCACATTGTTCTTGCAGTATTTCAGCCCCACCCTGTGGTTTTCTACATGAAAGGAGACTGCTCTCGGCATGTTTGAGGGCTAGAGGAGATGGACTGTGGAGGGCAAGGAGGAGGATGGCATGGTGAAATGCAGGGGAAAGGCATCACATGATTTCTGATCTTTAGGGAGGCTACCTAAGCTAGGTTTCTTGAGAATGATTCTAGTCTGCAGGCTGAACATGCAACTTAGCCTTCCCTTCCAGAATGCTTCCGGTAAATCCCAGAAGAAAAGAGCAGACAAGTTTCATCCATAAAGGAAGTACTCCAGCCCAAGGATATAAAGATCTGTGAAAATAGAAAGAACACGTGTACACCAATGTGTGGGTCTTCTGTGCAAGCATTTCAGAGGCAGCTGCCTAGTTTGATGATAGGTGATGCTGGTCTGGTTTCTCCTATTCAGGATCATATCTATTCTAGTCTCCTCTATAAATTATTCAAATGAGCCCAGAAGCCTTTCTGTATCAGATGCGTAAAGAAGTCACTGGGGATTAATTTCTGAAACATTACACTCTAAGAAGAATGCTTTTAGGAGAGTGCTTGGTAAAAGTTTTTAAATACAAGTTACTTTCCCAAGCATGCTGCAGCACTACCAACCAGGTGATAGGTGGAGTGTGGGTCATCCTGGAAGTGAGTGTGGGTCATCCTGGAAGTAAGGCAGCAGCCTCTGAGCTATTTCCGTTCTCCAAACCTCCCCACCCCTACCCTCTGCCCCACCCCAAAGGGTGTTTTAGCTCTATTAAGCATTCTTTATGCCAGACAGTTAAAGAAAAGAAAAAGAAAAAGAATTAAGAGTCTTATTTATTGGCATGCTGTGGACAAAAAGGAAAAGATAGAATATTTTACCCCCTATCTCTCATCTGTGGTCTGATTTAGGGAGATAAGTTTCATAGTAACTATAGAAACATTTCTTTCAACAGATTGAGCTGACCAGCAAAAACTTCACTGATTGAGATATATTTGTAAGCAAAACATACTTATTCTCTGAGCACTATGCATATCAATCTGGTTTTAGCTTCTCTTTTACAGAGAGAAAAATATCACAGTGTCCTATTAAAATTTTTGCAAATATAAACTGTTAATCTGTTTTATGTTTTTAATCAGAAGTAGAATTTAGAAAAAATATATATAGTAGTTTTCTTCACAAAGCTATTAGAGTAGAAACTGATTTTGTTGAATTTTTTTCCTAGATTAAATTTGAGACTCTCCTGAACACAGAATGTATGTTTTTTATGGAAATATAAATTAAATATTTTGAAGAATTGGATGTCTATAAATGAAGTATAACACTTGACTATCTACAACTTTGGGAAATGAGTTTTTTAAAACAGCAGAGTTTTGTAGATGGCATAGTGTTTATCTTCATAGGTTAAAAACTTTAAACTGTTCATCATTTTGAATAAAAACTATCTAAAGATGTGTTTGCTTATCTTTCTTTTAAAAAAAAAAGCAGAGTATGCTAAATATATATATATATATATATTTGGCTTTTTCTTGATAATTCATGATTATTTTTATAGAAAAAGCTATTTGGAGAGAGATCCAAGATGGCCGATTAGCAACAGCTCAGGAATGTAGCTTCCAGTGAAAGCGCAGAGAACGAGTGGACGCCGCACTTTCCGATGAATTTTTGTTGCCCACAGACCGGGAGATTCCCGGCAGAGGAGCCACACGGGTCGCCAGTGCGACTCTTTTGGCCGGCGCGGCTGTTTTGCCGGCTCCCCAGCGCGGCGCTTCTCGGTGCGGAGTATACGGGACGGACGGGCTCGGCTGGTCCCATCCCCACAAGGAGAACAGCAATTGGAAGCGCTGAGGACTGAGTTTCACAGCAAGCACAGCTGAACCTGGGAAGGTCCGGCTCTGTGGGGAAGGGGGGTCCACTGAAGGAAAACTAAGAAATAGAAAAAACTTCATAACCAACAAGCCGGACGTCCACTCAGAGACCCAATCTGAAAGTAGGCAATTACAAAGATGACAGGTGGATAAATCCACAAAAATGGGAAGAAACCAGTGCAAAAAGGCTGAGAACACCTGAAATCAGAATGCCTCTCCTCCTACAGGGGATCGCAGCTCCTGATCAGCAAGAGAACAAGCCTTGACGGAGAATGAGTGTGATGAACTCACAGAATCAGGCTTCAGAAGGTGGATAATAAGAAACTTCTGTGAGCTAAAAGAACATGTTCTAACTCAATGCAAAGAAACTAAGAACTTTGAAAGAAGATTTAACAAAATGTTAACGAGAATGGACAAGTTAGAGAATAATATAAGTGAATTGATGGAGCTGAAAAACACAACACGAGAACTTCGCGAAGCATGCACAAGTTTCAAC
>CAUYQU010024762.1:0-17500 GCA_963574635.1 Cheracebus regulus | reverse complement strand
TAGGACTTGGCTTGTTGTTGGTTGGAATTACTTGCCTGCTATTGGTTGTTAAGACTCGACTGCTATTGGTTGTTAAGACTCGGCTGCTATTGGTTGTTAAGACTTGGCTGCTATTGGTTGTTAAGACTTAGCTGCTATTGGTTATTAAGAAGCTATTGCAGCACCTTGTTTGCATACTGGGCTCTTTAAAAGAAGACCAGGCTGTGCGAGCAAGGGAGAAGGAAACATGCCCGAGCATGTCTGAGCTTGCTCGGGGCTTGTAAAAGGGAAAAAAAGGGGCGGGGGGTGCGTCCAAGCTCCCAGCAAGGCAACCGGCCTTACAGACATAAGAACAGAAAACAAAACAAAGCAAAGAAATGAGCCAGAACAATCTCTGGGGAAAGAATCTTCCTGAGAGAGGGAACCACAAGAGTAAATTCCCCAAAAGAAGCCAATGTATTAATAGTAAAAGGATGGAGGGGAGAATGGAGATTATAGCAGGCTAATGAACTACTGAGAGATCTATCTTGTTAATTCTAACTGCTGCATAGTATTACTTGCAGGAGTATACCATATTCATTAATCTACTGACATACATATACGTTGTTTCCAGCTAGTCACTCATAAGCTATGATGGCATAGTTTTCTCTAATGTATATATAAGTGATATGGTTTGGCTTTGTGTCCCCACCCAAATCTCATCTTGAATTGTACTCCCATAATTCCCATGTGTTGTGGGAAGGACCCAGTGTGAGATAATTTGAATCAGTACATGGTTTCCCCTTACTGTTCTAGAGGTAGTGAATAAGTCTCATGAGATCTGATGGTTTCCACTTCGGCATCTTCCTCATTCTCTCTTGCTGCTGCCATGTAAGAAGTGCCTTTCACCTCCCACCAGGATTCTGAGACCTCCCTAGCCATGTGGAACTGTGAGTCCAATGAAACCTCTTTTTCTTCCCAGTCTTGGGTATGTCGTTATCAGCAGCATGAAAATGGACTAATACAATAAGGAAGCAGAATTGCATGTTATAGTGGCTGAGCATTGCCAACTTGAATATTTGGGGCTCTTGATTCTTCCAGATAAATTAATCAGTTCCACATGAACTGACTAGCTGTATAAAAAAAAAACTCTGTTGGGGTTTTAATTAAAATTTTAAATTACTTTTGAAATAATTGGTCTATTTAGGAAAATAAATCTTTCCACATATAAAATATCTAAGGCTGGGCACAGTGGCTCATGCCTGTAATCTCAGTACTTTGGGAGGCCAAGGCAGGCAGACCACCTGAGGTCAAGAGTTCAAGACCAGCCTAGTCAACATGGCAATACCCTGTCTCTACTAAAAATACAAAAAATTTAGCTGGGCATGGTGGTGTGTGCCTGTAATCCCAGCTACTTAGGAGGCTGAGGCAGGAGAATAGCTTGAACCCAAGAAGCGGATGTTGTAGTGAGCTGAGACCACACCACTGCACTCCAGCCTGGGTGACAGAGTGGGGCTCCATCTCAAAAATAAAATAAAATAAAATATCTATCCATATATATGTCGTTTTATGTCCTTTGACACTGTTATACAATATTCTTCATACAGGGCATCCATTTCTTATATTTATTCATAGATACCTGGTGCTTATTGGGCATAGAATCTTTTAAAGAATACATTTTCTAATTGGTCATGCTGATATTTAGGGACACAGTTAAGTACATGTATTGATACTTATATATCAACCTGATAGCTATCAAATTTCCCAAATTATTTGAAAATTTTTATTTAAAAATTATGCTACCTGTAATCATGACAGTTTCTTCATTCCAATAATTATAGTTCATTTTTCTTTTTCTTGCGTATTGCACTGTCTAGGACCTAGAGAGAGTAATAAGGGAATGGAATTCATTCTTAGTCTTCACTTTATAGGAAATGTTCCTGACATGTCAGCACAAATATGATTTTTTTGTTTTAAGTATTTATAGATACTTTGTCAAATTAAGAAAGTTCCTTTTTGTTTCCAAAAAGCCCAAGGAATTCTGACACAGTAATGGAAATCCAATTGCAACTCCCACGCCAGCATCAGGCATGTACTGAGTGTGGTCCATTTTTGATCAATAGAATGATAAATGATGATAATGCAACTGTCTGAATGTTTACAGAGTTTATAGAGGATATACTTGCTAACTTTCTTCTGTGGGCTAATATTTGGGATTTAGTAGTAGAATAATGTAAAATTTTCTGTAAAACCATCTTTTTGGGCTTAAATAATCTCTTTGAGCAGCGTCACAAGAGTTCAGCTTTAGTCCTGTAGAGTAATGGAACTCTATCCTTGCCTAACAAAAGTAATATTATTCTGAGAGCTCAAGATGTAGAAAATTATATATTAGGAAATTCTTACAAAAATTAAGAAACTAGCAGACCTGTGCTAACTTCTGTTACCAAATCTCTTATTCTAACAGCATTTCAGAAATAACTTGGGGATTAAAAGGCCTGTCAGGGTGACATCCACATTTCTAGATTAATTCACTTCACATGAATATATTTTTCAATAACTTTATCAAGAGTTCCAAAAATGTTTACAAGGTTTCATTTTGTCCTGGTTTTACTTTAATCACATTCACTTCTCTAAGGGTAAAAAAAAATGATATGTTTTAACTAAATATAACTAAAACTTTAAAATGATATCGTTAAAGGCCTTTCAGAAGCAGTGTAAACTATTTGAAGGAATGAGAGAGAATTATTGGAAGTATATTCAGGAAACACAAAGATTCAAAGCAATAACTAAGAAAATAATGCACCCTCAGGAGGCTCCAGAATTAGAGCCAGACCCATGATTTTATTCTTCCTCTTTCTCTCTCTCTCTCCTTCAATTCATCCATCCTACTCATCTTTGCTTCTCTCAGCTTTTCTCTAGTAGTGCAAAAAATAGATGCTCTCAGGACAAACAGCTAATGCATGCGGGGCTTAAAACCTAGGTGATGGATTGATAGATGTAGCAAACCACCATAGCACATGCATCCCTATGTAACAAACCTGCACAGTTTTGCACAAGTATCCCGGAACTTAAAAGTAAAATTAAAAAGAAAGAAAAGAAAACAGATGCTCTATAAAATGCTCAAGAGGTCTCTAAATCCACCCTCAGGTTTAACAATTTATTAGTAGGACTCGCAAAACTCAGAAAAGCCATTACACTCATGGTTACAATTTACCGCAGTGAAAGGATACAGATTTAAATCAGCAAAGAGAGGAGGTGCTTAAGGCCAGGTCTAGGACATAGCAGGCATGGAGTTTCAGTTCTCTCTCAGCGGATAATGCAAACATGATATACTTCTCCCAGCAACAATGGATAGCAGTGCACACAGAATATTACCAACCAGGGAAACTCACCCAAGCTTTGCTGTCCAGAGTTTTTATTGGGAATTGGCCATGTGGACATTCTGATCACCCATGTGACTATCCTTAGTCTCTAAAACCTTTAGAGCTTGAGTGCTACCACATGGCCCAAGGGCTCCCACCAAAAGTTACATTGTTAGCTTAGACTATCTGGGATTGCTCAAGGCCTCCAGTAAACAAAGGCACTCCCACAGGCAGAACATTCCAAAGGCTTAGAAATTACAGCCCTGCAGCTGGGGGCAAAAGGGCCAAACCTTTTGAAAGCAAAGTTAATCCTTTACTGCACACCCTGGAAAGTGGGGGCACATCCTTACCAACCCAGGAAGGAAGAATTGTTTTCCCTGATACTTGCAATAAAACAAATTCCAGGGAAGAATTCTGATTGGCCCAACTTGGGTAACATGCCCATCTCTGCACAAATCACTGTGGCTCAGGGACTGAGGTAATATGACTGGCCCAACCTGTGTCATGTGCTCAACTTCGAGGTCAGAGAACTGAACCAGTTACCAGAAGAATTTCATGTTTGTCAATGAAAATAACAGCAACTGCAACAACAACAACAACAAAACAATCTTAGACATTTACGAAAGGTAATAAACCATTGTCTTGCTCTTCTTACTTTGAATTAAGTTCTGATTTCTACAGAGCTAAGGAAAATAGATCTGAAGTAACTAATTATATTTCCAGGATATCAGCAACCTCCAGTCAGCTCTTTCATATTTGTATAATTGGTGGGAAAAATATAAGTCAAAACAGCGAAGGGAGTGAGATTTTTATTTTTGAATATTCATTTTTGCCATTCTGCTTGTACCGCAAAGTTTTAAACATTTTTGTGTTGTATGTGATGATTCCTACTTGATGTCATTACTTGTGATAAGGACAAGAATTAGGGATTTATTATTGCAACTCAAAAATATTACCAGTTTTAAGACAACAGGAGATTATTAGAAAGTGGAGTTGTAAAAAATGTTTATCACAAACATTCTTTCATAACAATCCTTTAAATTATTACATTATGGTTTTTGGATGCACTTACTAATGCTTTTATGGGGAATAAATCTGAATATGAAAAAAGCAGGATAATGGGAAGTTGTATCAAACTTGAAAGAAATAAATATGTCCTTAAAAGCCACTCATTTTCTATAAGCAAGACAACTCCAGATATTCCTTAAAGTGATTACCCAATTAAATTCTGGTATTAGAGGTTACTGAGGTTTTTTTTTTAATATTCCTGACTTGAAAAAAATGTCCTAGATTTAATAGGCTATCACAGGACACAGTTCTGTGTCACCTGTGATCTTAGCTGAGTTCACTCGGAAACTAGATGCAAAGTAAATATTAGCATATAAGCAAAGTTACCTGTCAAGGTAATGCACTTGGCAAAGTACAAACTAAAATATAATAATGACTATAAGTATATCACCTAGTCTCATAGTAATCAAATCATGTTCTTATTTTACAAATGTAAGAGGTGCTGTCAAACAGCAGCATGCAGGTGGCCCTAGTGCCATAGGTACCATATGACTGTTAAGGGGTTTGAATTCACATCTCATCCCAAAGCTGTATACTTCATCAGTCAGCAGCCCATTAGGCAACCTGGAAACGAAAAGGTCACCTCATGAAATCACTATTGGCCTCAGTCTCCCACTTAATACTGGTTTTCCACCACTCACTCCCATCAACGCTGTTCATCAAAGTAAATGTTTCTATGATCATCAGTCTCCCATAATTTTGCTAACTGTATGCCTCTAAACAGGTGGAAACTAGTGCCATGTGGAGGGTGGAGAGGAGGAAGAAAATAAAATGACTGCACCTGGATAAGAGACAGTATGATCTCATCCAACCATCCTTTAGGCTCTGTTCAGATCTTACCTTCTTTCAGAGGCTTCCTGATTGTCCCAACGCACATACTCTTGACCACTTTGCCCAAGACCTACCAGGTTTTTGTTAGCAGACAGCTGGGATTCCTCCATCTGAAGCTCCAAAATGCCTGCGAATGCTAAGCTTCATCTACCCCCAGGCTGCTAAGTCCCCTGGCAGTGCAACCATTACACAGATACAAACATAATCTATGGCCACCGTTCAATTTAGAGCTTGTTAGTAGTAAAGACATTTTTCTGATAACATTTTTTAAAACCATCTAGTTATTTGTACATTTTCAAGGAGTTGTATGTTTATTTTTCTTGGTTGCTTAAATTCAATTGTTCCTATTTATCTTGAAGAAAGACTAAATATTTTAAAATTTAGAATGACATAGCTGATATGGCCTAAATTCTTTTGCCTTGCCAAGTTTTTATTTTTTTTTAATAAGGATACAGTTTGCAAATTTATTTTGGAAAGACCAGTTGCCTCAGAAAGTAATTCTCGAGCAAAGTGGATTTATAAAGCCTGTATTATTTTTAGGCTATCTAATCCTTTTTCCAATACTCTGATGGTCATAGGTATAAAAACAGAAAAATAAACAGGCCCGAGACATGTCAAAAATAAAACTTAAGATTTCAAGCTTTTAGAGATTGTCTACCTTCTCACTAGTGTTTTGAAAAAGTTTTAATTTGAGAAAGAAAAATAATTCATCACCGGTGATACTTTGAATTCATGCAGGAATTTTTTATATAGTGCTCAAATAACTTTTCATTTAGTTTCAAAGTAAGTAAAATTAATATTTTTGAAGATTATGCTAATAATAATAGCAAATATTTCTTATTCTTATGTTTCAGACATTTTACACATATCATCACATTTAATCCTCCCAGTAAAGCTGTTTTAATCAACCACTTATAAAAGAAGGAACTGTGATTTAGACAGACAAAATAATATGTTACAATTACATAGAGGTGATGGAGGGTTGAACCCAGCATGTGTGCCTCTAACCTTAAACACTGTTCTGTGCTGATTATGCCAGGAAGGCTTATGATCAGGGCTGGGGAGTGTGGCCTGAAGCAAAGCCTCAGACTCCCTTTCCACCTGACCTCACATCTGGTATGGTTTGGATATGACTTTGGTTGGCCCCATCAAATTTCATGTAGGAATTTGAACTCAGCGTTGGATGTGGGGCCTGGTGGGAGGTGTTTGGGTCATAGAGGCAGATCCTTCATGCATGAATGGCTTGGTGCCATCCTCATAGTAATGAATGTGTTCTTGAGAGTTCCATCAAGAGCCCGTTGTTAAAAAGAGCCTGGCACCGCTTTCCTAACTCTCACCTCCTGCCCTGTAACCTCTGCAGTCCATTTCCCTTCCCCTTCCACCATGAGAGGAAGCAGATTAAAGCCCTCACCAGATGCAGATGCTGGTGCCTTGCTTCTTGTACAGCAGGAAAAGGGCAGGCCAAAGGAACTTCTTTTCTTTATCAATTACATGGCCTCGGGTATTCCTTTGTAACAACACAAACAGATGAAGATACCATCAAAGGCTAAGGGTTGCCAGACTGTAGCCTACCTTGCTCACATCCTTCCAGGACAGGGTTAGAGATGTGATGCCATTCATGTACGTCTCTCTTTGCAACCAGATAAACCTGTGAGACTGCACTCATTATTTCATTTCCAGTTGTTAGAATTAGAACTGCTTTTTCCAGGCATGAATTGAACGTGAAATGTTGTATCTTAGGGCCAAAACTGATTCACTCCTAACAAAGACTATACCATTCATTCATATCAATTTAACCTTCTCTTAATTTGGTCTCTGCAAAATCAGTGTTTGGAGTTTTGAGGAAGAGCTATTAGATTCATTCTGTCACTGCCAGTAGAGGTGATCCACCTAGCTGTTCTTCAGTAAAGGATAGATACAAATAGGGAAGTCCTCTACATTCTAGTTAAGAATTTATTATTCCTTTTAAGAGGCATTTTTTCCACTAGGTTTATATTGTGTTATATTGACCATAACCAACATTGTTCTGAAAGCACAAATTTACAATTTTCACTGTACACGTAGTCATTCAGTAGCTGTTTATTTCTACCCCAGACCAAAAATAAAAACAAAAAGACATAATACATTAGGCATATTGTATGCATGTCACAAAATCTTTCAAGTTGGTGCATTTCCCTGGCTTCTGGCATGAGGCATGCTCAGGTGAAATCTTTCCCTTCAGTGCAATCTTGTAAACAAGAGGGAGAATTATCAGCCTCACCACTAAACACCAGTTTTGTAGTTTAGGCTTGCAGGCACCACCTGCTCCCTAAATACAAGTTTGTTGAAGTGATGGAAGCCATCAGTGAATTTCAAAATCTATTGTTTCCAAAATATCTTTGGAATGTAACATGTTTTTAGTTTAATAATAATCACGTAGACTCCTGGACTCAACACCATGTTTGAAGAAATTCTTAAGTGGTGATAACAGGTATCAGGACCCACAACATATACTCACACCCTGATTTGTTTGTCTTTGATGTATCCATTTTAAAAGCCGTCTAATCATTAAGAGCTCTCCTAGGCAGAAACGGGAGTTGCCTGTGGTGAATGCTTCTTGTGGCTTCTCCATGTGGGCAGAGCTTAGTGGGCCTACTCAAGTCCAGATAAAATGGATTTATTTTTCCAAGCAGATCTTACTTATTTCTGGCTGTGGATTTCCTTCTACATACCTGTGGAATCTCCTTTGAAATTTTCCAGGGTTCTTCAGGTCTGTACACATAGAATGGGGAGGACGGGGAAAGAACGGCACACTCCACGTTAGAGAGGAAGTGCTGGGGGGACAGGAAACTTGAGAAGGCCACCAGACAGATATCTGCCCACCTATCCCCTGGGACTCAGATCCAGGAGAGTGTTGAGTCTAAGGAGAACCATCAGTCCAAAAACAGCCCTGGATTGCAGTTGTTTCTTCACTTTACAGGTGAGGAAATAAAGGCTCTGAAAACAGGCTCCAAGCTGTGGCTTCACTGGAGTTCCCAGCTGTGGCTTCACTGAAGACTTCACTGGACTCCAGTCTTCACTTTACAGATGAGGAAATAAAGGCTCTGGAACAGGCTCCCAGCTATAGCTTCACCGAGTGGGGTTCCCTGGGTTTCCCGTGCAGCAGACCATCATTCGTAACAGCAGCCAGCAGATCCAGTCCTTCAGAGCTCGCAAGAATTCCCAAAGAGGGTCATTGAAGCCCTGCAATTAATTCCCACATTTTGAAAAGCCTAAGAAACCCCACATTTACTACGAATTAAGCAACACGGTGTACTTAATGAATGCAGTAGGGGTATGCTTCAATTAGTGATAGTCATGGGGAGCCAGGCAGATAATTAAAGGGGCTCTTGATTTGAAAAATAAAAAGTCAGTAACACTTGCACTAGAGCATACAACATGCTCTGAATGGTTACAGAGAACGTGTGCTCCCACACGTATTTGACATGGCCACATGGATTGGTTGTGTGTGCGTGTTTGTATGTGCCCATGCACAAACACACACACACACACACACACATATGCATGTGCCAACTTAGGTCTGTGTGGCTGTAGCCACACCCTTCAAGAGAAATACCTGCATATGTTTGACTAAGGCCATTGACTCCCAGATTTCCATAAAAGGACCTCAACAGAAATAGAAGATAAGGGAAAGGGAGAAAAAGGAGAGAGAAAAATAAAGAAGGTCTAAGAATCATCCAGGTACTTGCTTCACTTTAGCTTTAAGACACACCTGACTCCCTATTCAGCCTAACCTGATAAAACACTGATACTTAATTGCAAAGTAAGGAGATTTAGTATGGGGCTGGAGGAAATTGTTTCCCTACATTGTAAATGGGAAAGAAAAAAAAAACAACAGTTGTTCTTCTTCAATAAAGGATATACACAAATAGGAAAGTCCTACACATTCCTGATTGGCCAGTTCTATAGACACAGTGCATGATTCCCAGAAGGGAGACAAATTGGGAAATGGGCACATGATCTGGATGTTTGCTGATGGTTCTTTATCTACAGTATCAACAAATGTGATCTCTTGTAATCAGCATGTGCTCTGACTTAGGGACTGCTTGGCACAGGAGAGATCTTAAAGCTGACTCCCAGTGCCACGGACTCTCCAGCAAGTCCCGCGTTCCATTGGCATGGTGCTCCAGAGCAGATGGGCACGAAATCATCCTGCCAGGAAAACAGTATGTACATCATGTTAGTAGTTTAGGGGGTGGCTTACCATCCCAGAATTCCAGCTGAGAAGTTTGGATCATATAGCTCCATGTGTGGAAAAAAATATATAGCTACTCCAACTCTTCCCATCTTTTTAAAATTTTTTCTAGAATTATTTATAAGTAGAAAAAAACACAACTTATTGAGGAAATTGCAATAAAAATAATTGGTGCTTAAAACGTGACTGTTCAAATTAAATTTTCAAGATACCTTTTCTTATTGCCAAAGAACTGCTTTTTCCAAAGATGTGTTTTTCAGAGACTGGAGGGGGAGCAGTCTCTGAAAATAAATAAACAGCTAGGGGGGCAGGTGGAAGGAGGCTGCATCCTCACTCTCCCTCTCACAGCATCCTAAGGTTCAGAGGATGCATTTTAAAAGCCACTGAAAGACACTGATCTCCATCAAAATGAAATATTCTTTTCAAGGATATACTTATATTCTTATCAAGCATTTCTATCTAATGGGAATAAAGGTATAGATAAGGAAGCTTGTAGATATAGCATAAACCATTAGTTCTTGAGCTGGGTCAGATCCTCCAGTGGGGTGTAGAAGTAAGAAGAGAATTATGTGGCCCCCATTTCCCTACCGCGGGTCCAGCTCCTGCTGCACTTTAACGGCGTCAGCTGAACCCCTAATCAACCCTGAGGATGCACAGATGAAACCCAGAGTAGCGTTCTTAGCAGGCAGTGGATCACTAGCTTCTCTCTCAACACAGGACCTTGTGAGACAATGAAACAAAGACCAGACGCCTTGTCACATAATAGCTCCCCAAACTCTGGGCTCTTCTCACCAACCCCAAAATGACTGTAGACTTTAGAGGTTGCCTATGAAGCCCAGAGGATGCGAACAGCCCAAAAATGTCTTTTGTTTGGTTCTCACCATGGATCATATAAATATAGTATATTTATAATATAATTAATACAGTATAAAATACCATAGCATAATATAATGTAATATTGTATAACATAATACTATGTGTAAAAATACACATTAGCTTACAATAGAATTATGTTCTGATAACCCCATCGTAAGTTGAAAATATCATAAGTTAAAAATGCATTTAATACACTTAACTCACCAAACATCATGACTTAGTTTAATCTACATTAAACATGCTCAGAACACATATGTTAGCCTGCAGTTGGGCAAACCCCAACTGTTCATTTTATAATACAGTGTTGAGGATCTCATGTAATATATTGAATCCAGTACACTGTGGAGTATGGTATTGGTTGCTCACCCTCCTGACTGTGTGGCTGATGGAGAGCTGTGCTCATGGCTGCTGCCCGGCATCACAAGAGGGCATCACACCACATTTCGGCAGCCCAGGAAAAGATCAGAATTCAAAATTCAACGTGCAGTGTCTACTGAATGCATATCACATTCACACCATCGGAAAACTGAAAATTCAAAAGTTGAAACCTATTTCAGGAACTATCTGTACATGAAACCATCTGTACATAAAATAAATAAGTGTGTATATATATACACACACACATATATATATACTTATTTATATATACATATATATACACACACATATATATACTTATTTATATATACATATATATACACATATATATATACTTATTTATATATACATATATATACACATATATATACTTATTTATATATACATATATATACACATATATATACTTATTTATATATACATATATACACACATATATATATATACTTATTTATATATACATATATATATACTTATATATATACACACACCTATACTATATTTAAAAATTCCAGATTATCTCCAAGTCAGGGCTCATATTTCCAAATGGAAACAGTAGACAGTGGCATGGCTACTCTTTCTAATGTGCAGACACTCAGTTTTGCCTCACCAAGGCAGGTACGATAGTTGCTTTTGTCAGGGTTAAATGAAGTTCTATATGTAATCCTGTATGTAAATGCTCCTGCAATAATTGGTAGCTATTGTCATTTATTTATCTGCCTAACCATAGTCCTTTAAAGAACCACTTGAGAATTTACATCGCTTACATGGCAAACACTACATAAGGTCTGGGTATATTTAGCCAAACAATTCTTCAGTCTAGGAAAACAGAACATACGTGGACTTTCAGAGGAGAAATTAATGACTGTTATTTTTTAATCACTTCCTGAGATTTTATGAAAGAAAAATATGGAGGATGGAAATTCCATGGGAGCCATTGACATTGTCGTAGAATGTGTGCTAGAGGCAAGTCCAGCAGCTGTGCTTACTGCCAGAGCTCTCAAGAGCTTAGCCCAGGCCTGGGTGACATGGAAATGCTAAACAATATGCTCAAACAGTAGAGGCATAGTGCAAGTGGAGCCCCGGAAGGCATGGTCACAGTGAAAGTGTGCAGTTAGGACAACGGCCTGGTGGTAGAAAGGGCCACACTGAATAATTAAGGCTAAAAGTGTATCCAACCCACCCAAGAAGCCACACAGTGACCAAAAGGTATTGTCTCTGCTATAGAGAAAATACAGAAAAGCCATGCAATGAAGGGGCTAGAACCCTGCTCATACATAGTCAACCATGTTAAATACTTTTTAGATATAGGCAAGAAGATAATAAATCTCGCCTATAATCCCAGCATTTTAGGAGGTTGAGGCAAGAGGATGGTTTGAGGTCAGGAGTTCAAGACCAGCCTGGGCAACATAGCAAGACCCCATCTCTGCAAAAAAATTTAAAAATTATCCAGGTGAAAAGGCATGTGCCTGTAATCCTAGCTATTCAGGAGGCTAAGGTGGGAGGATCGCTTGAGTCCTGGAGTTCTAGGCTGCAGTGAGCCATGATTGCACCACTGCACTCTAGCCTAGGTGACAGAACAGGACCTTATCTCTGAAAAACAAACAAACAAAAAAACCACACACAAAAAAAAAACGAAACAGGTAACTATTAAAACTATCTCCACATATAGCTGTTTTCTGAAACTCCCCAAGTGAAGCAGTAAAATATTCATAATTGTAAGTTAAATGTACATGAATATGTTTGTTTTTATACATATAAATATATTCAGTAGTGATTAAATGTAGAGACGTCCAGCATTAAAAGCGCCAAACCAGGAAGGGGTGATTTTTTTCTGGGCCCTCAAAGATTGTTTGTTCCTTAAACAAAGAAGATTCAGTAATGGGCTGTCTGATAAAAGACTAAACGCAAAGTGAATTTTCTTGGCTTTCTCTCGAATAGTGGAAATTCCCTGCAGAAGTTCCACTGGAAGCCCTGAGAACGAGAGGCGGAGTTGAGAGCAGGGTGCAGGTGACAATGAATGGCAAGGAAGTGGAAAGCAGTAACAAGTTCTTTCCAGAAAACTGGAAAGGAAACTCAAATTGGGCTCCACTTGAATTTTACCTCCTCCTGAGCATCTGTGTCCCTGACGCCCCCACTCCAAGCACCGTCACCTTCCCACCACCCAGGGGCTTGATCAGCTGCAACTTCTTCCTTTCCCAACCCAAGACACATTGATTATGGGCGTTGACTCCTACAGGCTTTCAGGTTACTCAACCCACTGTCTTTACCTAATATAGTCTAACACCATAGTGAAATGGCAACTACAGGACCAAGAAATCAGTCCCCCAGTCTGAGTTGGCTGCTGAGACATCAGGCAACAGAATACAATATTAAAGGTCCAGCAAAGAAAGGGAAATCGTGATACTAAACAGCACTTCAAACTTCATGGTTTCTATCTTGCTTTCTCAGTAGATGAGATGTCTTAATTATTTTATATTTCTAAACCCAGTGTTATCCCATAACGTGCTTGATTAGATGTTTTCTGTGTTTGTACAAATACAATTTGGGAGACTTTGGGTCCTTTCTTTTAGACAGCACACAGCCATCCCATGCGTGTTCCTTCTCAGCACTTTTGAGCTGAGAGCCTCTTGATCTGAAGAATCCTCTTGCCCTTATTTAGCTATAATTATTGGAATAACCCCGGCCCTCTATGTCACAGAATATACAGTCTTCTCTGACTATATATGTCCACCCTAGGTGGTCTCATTCAGTTCCTCAGCTGTAAGCACCATTCATCTGCTTCTGACTCCTTAAGTTTATCTCTAGCTTTGCTTTTCCGCTGAGCTCTATGTATCCAACTGCCTACTGGACATCTTTACCTAGATCTCAAATATATATCCTTAAACTTAACTGGCCAAATCAGATCTCATGATTTCTCATATACCCAGACTTCTCTCCCTGACGCTAGTGTAAGATGATGTACTCAGTATACTTAGTTTATGACTCTAGCCAAAAACCTAGAGAAGTCTGATTCTTCTCTTTCCCACACTGCCAACATTAAATCCTTCAAAAAGTCCTTCTGTCTCCTTCACCACTTTTCTTTGACTCTGCTGCTACAACCTTCATCCACTGAACCTCTATCTCTTTCCTGGACTTCTGAAATAGCCTCCTCAGTAGTCTCCCTGATGCCATTTTTGTTATTCCAGAAGCCAGTCCCCACATGACAACCAGAGTGATCTTTAAACCATACAAATAAGACCATGTCACTCCCCAGCTTTAAAATCTCCCTCAACTTCCTAATACATTTGCCAGGAAATCCAAACTCTTTGTCCTGGTCCTACATGATCTAGCACCTGCTTACCTAATCTCATCTTACTCTGCTCTTCTCACTATGACCCAGATACCACAGTTGTTTCTATGTTCTCTAAACATGGAAAGTTTATTTTTATCTTAGGGTTCTAAAACCTGCTGTTAACTTCTGCCTGAAATGCTCTTTTCTCTTACTCTCATACCAGCATTTTTATGTAACTCAGGTTTCAGCTCAGATTCCACATTCACAGAGAGATATTCCTGGCCACCTAAATCACACACATACAACTTTCACTCAATCACCCAATATATATTTTTTTAATTCCAAAACTCTTACCACTCTCTAAGATTGATTACCTTCTTCTTTTATTTGTATGCTTGTTTATTTCACATCACTCCCTTTTAGAATATGAACTTTCCATTTTAGGGTAATTTAGTGTATCATATTTATCAGTGTGTCCCCATAGCCCAGGACAATGCCTGTCCTGGAACAGGTGACCCATAAATCACCTGTTGAATGAATAATCTGCATACAACCATCATACTGGCTCTAATCTGAAGATGGTGCCAGTAGCAGAGAAAACATAGGTTCTTACCCCATTCACAGTCTGCTTGACCTTAGGCAAATTTTTTAACTGAGACATTGAATGCAAAATTTAGGAAGAAAGCTGAATACAGTACTTTTGATGACACCGAAGAGCAACTCTTCAAGTAGAAGAAATAACAGAGGTAGAAGACAAAGAACTGGGGTTTTGGAAAAGGGAAATGTCAGGGAGCAGGAGAGTAGAGTCCAATATCTTGGGAGTAAAACTGTCATTATATAGTTGTTGGGAAAGATGTGAAGATAAAAGTTACTACAGCTTAATAAATGGTAGAATCTTGCAGTTATGATGTAAGAGGGATTTACCACTTGACATTTGGAAATGCTTTCTGTATCCCCACCTTTTTTTTTTTTTTTTTTGAGACAAAGTCTAGCTCTTTTCCCCCAGGCTGGAGTGCCATAGCGCAATCTTGGCTCACTGCAATCTCTGCCTCCTGGGTTCAAGCAATTCTCCTGCCTCAGCCTTCCAAGTAGTTGGGATTACAAGCACCTGCCACTACATCCAGCTAATTTTTGTATTTTTAATAGAGATGGGGTTTCACCACGTTGGCCAGGCTGGCCTTGAACTCCTGACCTAGGTGATCCACCCACCTCAATCTTCCAAAGTGCTGGGATTACAGGTGTGAGCCACCACACCTAGGCTTCTATATCTCTCTTACTTCCCTTAGCATGGAAGTAAGGCTTCTGTATCTCTCTTACTTCCCTTGCCCATCACATCTACGAGATAGAGCACAATGATCTCACTCCACACAAGCACCAAAAGACATGACATGTATTGTCTGTATCCATGGTGTTGAGAGGAAGCAAAGGACCTCACTGGATGTGCAGAAAGAATATTAGGTCTGCTATTAATACTGCTTTTCATCTTATTTCAATTACTATTTTGTCTGTTTTATGCACAAGATGTCTTATTATGTAACATGTATAACACATAAATGTGTATACATGAAACAAGTCTACATGTGTGGCTTTTCTTCTTACTGATAAAAATATTTGGTCAAAGTTTTAGACATAACTGGTTTAATGACCCATGATCTAACTCCATATTCCACCTTTTCATCACCTTTTTTTAAAATTGTGCTTTGGGTTCTGGGGTACATGTGCAGAACATGCAGGGTTGTTGCATAGGTACTTACGTGGCAAGGTGGTTTGCTGCCCCCATCACCCCGTCACTGATATCTGGGATTTCTCCCCATGTTATCCCTCTCCAACCTCCCCACCCACCACTGTCCCTCCCCTAGCCTCCTCCAACAGACCTCAGTGTGTGATGCTCCCCTCCTTGTGTCAACATGTTCTCATTGTTCAACACCCACCTATGACTGAGAACATGCGGTGTTTTTCTGTTCTTGTGTTAGTTTGCGGAGAATAATGGTTTTCCAGATTCATCCACGTCCCTACAAAGGACATCAACTCATATTTTTTATGGCTGCATAGTATTCCATGGTGTATATGTGCCACATTTTCCTTGTCCAGTCTATCATCGATGGGCATTTGCATTGGTTCCAAGTCTTTGCTATTGTAAACAGTGTTGCAGTGAGCATATGTGTGCATGTGTCCTTATAATAGAACAATTTATAATCCTTTGGATATATACCCAGTAATGGGATTGCTGGGTCAAATAGACTTTCTATTTCTAGGTCCTTGAGGAAGCGCCACACTGTCTTCCACAATGGTTGAACTAATTTACACTCCCACCAACAGTGTAAAAGTGTTCCTATTTCTCCACATCCTCTCCAGCATCTGTTGTCCCCAGATATTTTAATGATCCCCATTCTAACTGGTGTGAGATGATATCTCAATGTAGTTTTGATTTGCATTTCTCTAATGACCAGTGATGATGAGGATTTTTTCATGTTTGTTGGCCTCATATATCTCTTCTTTTGAAAAGTGTCTGTTCATATCCTTTGCCTACTTTTGAATGGGTTTTTTTTTTTCTTGTAAATCTGTTTTAGTTCTTTGTAGATTTGGATATAAGTCTTTTGTCAGATGGGTAGATTGCAAAAATTTTTCCCCATCCTTTTGGTTACTGGTTCACTCTAATGATTGTTTCTTTTGTTGTGCAAAATCTCTGGAGTTTAATTAGGTCCCATTTGTCTATTTTGGCTTTTGTAGCCAATGCTTTTGGTTTTTAAGTCATGAAGTCCTTGACTATGCCTATGTCCTGAATGGTTTTGCCTAGGTTTTCTTCTAAGGTTTTTATGATGTTGGATCTTACGTTTAAGTCTTTAATCCATCTGCAGTTAATTTTAGTGTAAGGTGTCAGGAAGTTTACATGTAAATTTAGTGTAAGGTGTCAGTTTCTGCTTTCTGTACATGGCTAGCCAGTTTTCCCAACACCGCTTATTAAACAGGAAATCCTTTCCCCATTGCTTGTTTTTGTTGGGTTTGTCAAAGATCAGATGGTTGTAGATGTGTGGCATTGCCTCTGAGGCCTCTGTTCTGTTCCATTGGTCTATATCTCTCTTTTGGTACCAGTGCCATGCTGTTTTGATTACTGTAGCCTTGTAGTATAGTTTGAAGTCAGGTAGCATGATGTCTCAGGCTTTGTTCTTTTTGCTTAGAATTGACTTGGCTATGAGGGCTCTCTTTTAGTTCCATATGAAATTTCAGGTGGTTTTCTCCAGTTCTGTAAAGAAAGTCATTGGTAGCTTGATGGGGATAGCATTGAATATATAAATTTCTTTGGGCAGTATGGCCATTTTCATGATATTGATTCTTCCTAAACATGAGCATGGAATGTTTCTCCATCTATTTGCATCCTCTCTTATTTCATTGAGCAGTGGTTTGTAGTTCTCCTTGAAGAGGTCCTTTACATTCTTCGTTAGTTGTATTCCTAGGTATATTATTCTCTTTGCAGCAATTGTGAATGGCAGTTCGTTTTTGATTTGGTTCTAAATCTGT
>CAUYQU010024759.1:0-29885 GCA_963574635.1 Cheracebus regulus | reverse complement strand
TCTGGCTAGTGGTCTATCTATTTTGTTGAACTTTTCAAACAACCAGCTCCTGGATTTCCTGATTTTTTGAAGGATTTTTTGTGTCTCTGTCTCTTTCAGTTCTGCTCTTAGTTATTTCTTGTCTTCTGCTAGCTTTTGAATTTGTTTCATCTTGCTCGTCTAGTTCTTTTAATTGTGATGATAGGGTTTTGATTTTAGATCTTTCCTTGCTTCTCATGTAGGCATTTAGTGCTATAAATTTTCCTTCAGACACTGCTTTAAATGTGTCCCAGAGATTCTGGTACGCTGTGTCTTTGTTCACATTGTTTTTGAAGAACGTCTTTATTTCTGCCTCCATTTCATTATTTATCCAGTACTTATTCAAGAGCAGGTTGTTAGTTTCCATGTAGTTGTGCAGTTTTGAGTGGGTTTCTTAATCCTGAATTCTAATTGGATTGCACTGTGGTCTGAGAGACTGTTTGTTATGATTTACATTCTTTTGCATTTGCTGAGAAGTGATTTACTTCCAATTATGGGGTCAATTTTAGAATAAGTGTGATGTGGTGCTGAGAAGGATGTATATTCTGTGGATTGGGGGTGGAGAGTTCTGTAGATGTCTATTATTTCTGCTTGATTCAGATCTGAGTTCAAGTCCTGGATTTCCTTGCTGATTTTCTGTCTCATTGATCTGTCTAATATTGACAGTGGAGTGTTAAAGTCTCCCAGCATTATTGTGTGGGAGTCTAAGTCTCTTTGTACGTCATTAAGAACTTGCTTTACATATCTGGATGCCTCTGTATTGGGCGCATATATATTTAGGATAGTTAGCTCTTCTTGTTGCATTGATCACTTTACCATAGTGTAATGCCCTTCTTTGTCTCTTCTGATCTTTTTTTGTTTAAAGTCTGTTTTATCAGAGACTAGGATTGTAACCCCTGCTTTTTTTTTCTTTTTTTCTTTTTCCTCTCCATTTGCTTGGTAAATCTTCCTCTATCCCTTTATTTTGAGCCTATGTGTGTCTCTGTAAGTGAGATGGGTCTCCTGAAAACAGCACACTGATGGGTCTTGGCTATCCAATTTGCCAGTCTCTGTCTTTTGATTGGGGCATTTAGCCCATTTACAATTAAGGTTAATATTGTTATGTGTGAATTTTATCCTGCCATTTTGATGCTAGCTGGTTGTTCTTTTTAGTTTTGCGGGGGTACATACTAGGTATATACACTTATGGAGTACATGTGATATTTTGATACAGACATGCAATCCATAATAATGGAATATGTGGTATCCATCTTCTCAAGCATTTATCCTTTGTGTTTCAAACCATCCAATCATATTCTATTAATTATTTTTAGATGTACAATTAAACTATTATTGACTACAGTCACTCTGTTGTGCTATTAAATACTAGGACTTATTCATTCATTCTAATATATTTTGTACTTATTAACCATCCTCATCTCCCTGCCACCACAACCCAATACCCTTCCCAGCCTCTAGTAACCATCCTTCTGCCCTCTATCTCTATGAGTCCAACTGTCTTGATATTTAGATCCCACAAATAAATGAGAACATGTGATGTTTGTCTTTCTGTGCCTGGCTTATTTCACTTAGCATAATAACTTCCAGTTCCATTCGTGTAGTTGCAAATGGATAAATCTCATTCTTTTTTTATAGCTTGATAATACCCCATTGTATATTTGTAGCACATATTGTTTATCTGTTCATCTTTTGGTGGATACTTAGGTAGCTTCTAAATCTTGGCTCTGTGAACAAAGCTGCAACACATATGGGAGTGTAGATATCTCCTGATAGAATGATTTCCTTTCTTTCATATATATACACTGCAGTGGGATTGATGCATTATATGGTAGCCCTACTTTTAATTTTTTGTGAATGTAACATACTTTAAATGATGGATGCAAATTAGGTCAAGGTTTACATTATCCCAAACATTTATTTATCTATTTATTTACTTAATTTGATTATGGTATAATACATTTAACATGTTTAGAGTATACAGTTTTATCTAGTTTTGATATATATAAACACCTGTGAATGCTTTACGACGATTAAGATGATTCTTTTTATTAATCCTAAAGTTTTATTGCACTACTTTGCATCCCATCCCTCCTTTTATCTCTGCCCCAATTACCAATGTGCTTTCTATTTCTAGATTTAGTTTATACTTTTACGAATTTTGTATAAATGACATCATATGGTATATATTGCTTTTGTATAGTTTCTTTAATTCAGCAAATAGATTTTTTATAATCATCCATGTTATAGCCTGTATCAATAGTTTATTCCTTTTTATTTCTATGTAATAATGAATGAATGATCCATTGAATGGATGTATTCTAATTTATTTATGCATTAACTTGTTGATGGATATTTGCATTTTTTTCCCAGTTTGAGGCTATTACATATAAAATTGCTATTAATATTTATGTACCAGCCTTTATGTGAATATGCCTTCATATTTCATTGCTCTTGGACATATACCTATGAGTGGAATGCCTAGATGATATGGCAGGTGGTTAAGTTTTCACTAAAATGTCAAATTATTTTTTAAAGTGATTGTACTATTCTACATTCTCATTAGCAGTGTATAAGAATTCATTCTTCCATGTTATCATCAATACTTAGTGTGGTTAGAACTACATCTTTGTGTTAATTTCTCAGGCTAGTTATGTAAATTCAAGCACAAAACTGCTGTGAGATGTGTGAAAAATTTGACAAATCCCAGATAATATTTTTTCCTGCCTAACCAAAGCAGAATCCTAGTGAGATAATCTCCCCTTTTTTCTTTCTCTACAGGTGTGTGTGCTTGTTTTTGCCCACTCTTTTATTGCTGGTTTAGCACTTTAAAGCCTTTTGCCTAAAGGTAATGGCTCCTTTCCTAACGTCCTAACTTTCACGACCTAAAGAACTTATCTCCTATGCCTGTGTGTGTTACTAGGCTTTTGAGACAGGTAAGGCATCAACTATCACTTGCTGCCTCAACTTCCCAATTTCTACCCTCCATCCCAATTTTGATAGCCTCCTCCTCTTCTGGTCTGTTTTCCTCTTAAATAAATTGATACTAATTAATGAAAATTAATGTATGCATATTTGCTATTTTGGTTGCTCGTACAGCAAAACAAAACTATAAGCCAATCAGCCAAATATATTCTCCTGCAATTACTTTTGTGTAAGCCAAACAATTAAGTTAAATTTAAAAAGTAGAATAAAATAAGAACTTTGAAGCAGTGCTATTCACAATAGTGAAGAGGTGAAAGCAGCTCAAAGATTCATTGATGGATGAAGAAATAAACAAATGTGATATGTTCATAAAATGGAATCTTCTTCAGCTATAGAAAGGAAATACTGTCATATACTACAACATAAATGAACCCTTGAAGGCATTATGCTAAGTGAAATAAACCAATCACAGAAAGAAAAATACGGTATGATTCCACTTATATGAGATAAAGTAATAAAATTCATAGAAATACAAAATAGAATAGTGGTCACTGGAGGCTGGAGAAAGGAGGAAAAGGAGGGTTGTCATTTAATAGATATTGAGTTTCATTCTGCAAGATGAAAAAGTCCTGGAGATTTGTGTCACAACCATGTGAATATACTTACATTCAAATGGCATACTTAAAAATCGTTAAAATTGTGAATTTTGTTATGTGTGGTTTTTTTTTACCCTACAAAAATAAATAAATAAAAGCTTTGGGTTATTTTCCTTCTATCAGTTCTAAGAAAACTGTCTTCCTGTTTCTTCTGCACTAAGAAGATTACTAACTTTTCCCACAAATATTGGCATGCATATTTACTGAAGCTTTTGAGCAAGACCAACAACAATAGGTCCACTGTTATGGATTTCTGAATACTGAATGAGGCTGAGAGAATTTTAAAAGATTTGGACTCACTGTGACCTCTACTCACTGAAGCACTGAAGTTCAGATTCCATTGCTCAAAGGGCAGACGAGTTTCCTACTTACCAGATGTCAGCTGAAGCATGGTCCTTTTTTTTTTTTTTCTACTTGAAAGGCAACTCCCTCTACATTTTCTTTATCAGCGAGGAAGCTCAAAGGAAATAGCTTTCTGTGAACTATGACAGTTTCTTTTTATGTGACAATTGTGTACATTCAAATCTCATTATCTTGAAGCTTATCTTTAAAGGTTAGTTACTGAAGTTAACAATACTCTTGAAAAGCATAAAAACAAATATAAACCGACTACTTTATTTATCTTAAAGCAGGAACAATACCAATAGCTTTATCTGAAATATATATAGAATATCAAAATTATATTATTATTTCAGAAATTTTATATGTAGAACCAAGATAATTTCCCTTAATACGCAATTGACTTTTTCCATGGACTTTTTCACATTGTGAAAACAGTAATTTAATTTTCTCTGTTAACTTCAAATTAGGAATTGTTGACATTTTTGGAAGAAGAAAGAGAAGGGCTCATTAAAAACCTTTCAGTATATTCAGTAACTTTACTCCTTTGACAGAATCACTTCATAGAGCACCTCTTTTGAATAGTTTCTTTTATAAATCTGAATTTGTATTTCTTAGTTCCTTTTAAAGTCCACTCAGCAGGACAGAGTTTTAAGTTAAAATTTTGAGAGGAGAGAAAAAATCCTTTCCATAAACAACTTTAAGGAATCTGGTATATAATAGCAGATTTTCAGACTATGTAGCTTTCCTTCTTACACACTTTTGAGAGTAGATTTAACTCTTTTCAGGAACAGTGAGGCCAAAGTGATGAAATACAGCTTCCCTACCACCTCTTTTGGACTTTCAGTTTACTTTTAAGATTGCTATTAATACTTATACTTTATAATAATTCTCTGTCATTATTCTAAAAGGTAGTGTTCTTTGAGAGTTTGAAAGCCAAGAGGTTAGAAATTTTGGAAATGGGAGATTTTCACTTCTAGCATAAAAATGGCTAAAAAAAATGTACAGTATTTCCTAACAATATAAAATTGAAATATGATAGCAAATCTTAAAAGAAGCAAAACTTAAAAAAAATACCCTTTATAATAACCCAAAAGTTCTTTTAGTTCAAATTTTGGATTATTTCCACCTGCATCCTGGTTAACCCATACTCTGTAGATAGTAGAGTGGCTTCAATTGTAACTTGGAAATAAATTTAATGGACTATATTCTACCTTCTTAGAATTTAAGTTGACCTTACTTACACTAAGTGAATTAAATGCCCATAGATCATGTTAGCAGAAAATTATCCTCGGAGTGACTCTTTAACTGTTCTTATTTGGTATATGTGGGGGCAGAAACATGAAGTAAGCAAAGGAATTCTGAATCTATATATCCAAGAGCAATGAAACATAAAGGCATATTCATATAAAGGATGGTACATAAATAGTCACAGCAATTTTATCTACCTTGAGCAAGCCATGTACTTTCTCTCCAATAAAACAGATACAAAGATAATTACACTGCCATGTTACTAGACTATTATCAGAATCAAATAAAAATGTAAATAAAAGGCAGAAAAAATCTTAAAATTCTAGGCACATATGCACAGGCACTAAATATTGCATGTAATTCTTTGTGTTTGGTGTATTCTATGTGCAAATGTCTGATCAATTTCAATGCCTTCTTCTACAGAGTGAGTAATGAAACTTAGAGAAGTGAAGAGACTGAATTGAAGTTACACAGAAAGCTTGTGAGAGAGGTGTTTCTAGAGTCACATTCAGATGCTCTATTTCTCTAGACCAGGGACACTGATGAGTATCTTACAGAGGAGCCTCGTTCATTTCAAATAGAGATCTCAAGAGTAAATATCAGACAGAGCCCTGGTAACCCTCACCACTTCTTTTATCTGTTTTTCACATTGGTCTTTCAAGACTTCATCTTATTTTTAAAAAATTAGGTTTGGAAACTACTACTGTAGGAGAATAACAAAATTATAAATATGAAGTGACAAAAGAAAAGTAACACCAAAGTCAGAAATTTTTTCTTGTCATGTCCTTTCTGGAAGAAAAGTATAGCTCCTAGAAATTACAACATTCTTTAAAAACCACAGAATGTCTGGTGGCCCAGAAATGAGTAACTCTAAAAATATTTTCAAAATTTAATTCACAATCTTAAACTCCTAAGAGTTATCTCAACAACTGTCCCACTAAAGAATTCAACCAAATGTTTAAGTAAGAATTAACACCAATTTATAGTCTCTTATAAGAAATAGAAATGAGTATACTTCTAAATTTATTTTATGAAGCTAGTATTACCCTAATACCAAAATTAGATACATCAGTACAAAAAGAAAAGCAAACTGGGAAATCACAGACCGATATTCCTTGAGTATAGTTGTAAAAAATTTTAGCCAAATAATAGCAAATAAAATTTGGCAATGTATAAAAATAATTATGCACCTTGACCAAGTGGTGTATAATTGGTTGAATGACTGGTTGAATGAATATTTGAAAAACAACCTATGTAATCTATCATATTAATGGCTGAAAAATAAAAATCACATAATCATATCAACTGATAAAAAAAAGCATTTGATAAAATTCAACAACTATTCATGACAGAATAATTCAGAAAATTACAGTTTAGAGGAAAACTCTTCAAATACAGAAAACCCACATCTAATATCATATGTAATGGAAAAATACTGAATGCTTTTCTCCTAAGATCTGGGACAAGGCAAACACATCTGCCCTTACTCAGAATAGAACTGAAAGTTCCAGCCAGTGTAAGAAAGCATAAAAAGGAAATAAAAGGCATAATGTTCATACAAGAAGATATTAACTATCCCTATTTGCAGATGTCATGATTGTTTATGTATAATATTCCAAAGAATACAAAGCTACTCTTAAAACTAACAGCTAATTTCATTAAGGTCACATGAGAAACAAAAGCAAAATGTAAAATATATCACTTTTAATGATTAACAATAAGATGTTTATCTATTTCTGAAGAAATTATAATGAGTAAGTTAAATGAGTACTGAACACAAGTATAAATCACCAAAACATATAAAGGAATTATATGCTGAAAACTATAAAACACTGATTAAAAAAATCAAAGAATATCTAAATAAGTGAAGTGACATGTCAAGTTCATGAATTGGAACATTCAACAATGTGAAAATGACAAATCTCCTAAAATTGATATAGGTTTAAGAAAATCTCTATTAAATATCCCTATCAATGAAGAATAGTCTTTGTTTTGTATATCATAGGCCAAAAAAAAAAAGAACCTTAATCTAAACCTCACACATTAATTTTAAGTCAAAATGAGTGACAGTTTCAAACATAAAACTGTAAAGCTCTTATAAGAAAACAGAGGGTGAATCTTTAAGAATTAAACCTTGGTAAAGGGTTTTTAGACATGATCAAAGATATAATCCACAAGGTGAGAAAAAAAGCACAAATATGTATATTAATCCATTCTCATGCTACTAATAAAGACATACCCAAGACTGTGTAATTTATAAAGGAACCAGGTTTAACTGACTCACAGTTCAGGAAGGCTGCGAAGGCCTCAGAAAACTTACAATCCTGTCAGAAGGAGAAGCAAACATGTCCTTCTTCACATGGTGGCAGCAAGAAGTGCCAAGCAAAGGGGGAAAAACCATCAGACCTTGTGAGAACTCACTCACTATCACAAGAACAGCAGCGTAGGGGTAACGACCACCATGACTTAATTACCTTGCAACAGGTACACCCCTCAACAAATGGGAGGATTATGGGAATTGCAATTCAAGATGAGATTTGGGTGGGAAATAGCCAACCATATCAACCTGTAAAATTAAAGCTCATTAAAATTCAAAACTTTTGTTCCACAAAAGACCCTCTAAAAAAGATGAAAAAGTTGAGAAAAAAATATTTGCAAGAGATACATATGATAAAGGACTCATATCTAGTATTTATAAAGAGCCCTCAAAACTCAACCAAATAAACAAACAATTCAATTAGAAAATAGGCAAAGAACAAAGAGAGCCATTTATTTATGGATGAGAAAAAGATTTGAAAAGGTACTCAATATCATCAGCCACTAGGAAAATGCAAACCAAGACAGTACCGAGATATTGCAAAATATATATTAAACAACTAAAATAGAAAAAACAGTTATTATATAAAATTCTGGCAAAGAGGTAATGTAAAACTGGACTTTTCATATCATACATTGCTGATGGGACTATAAAATTGGAGAGCCACTTCGAAAAATAATTCAGCAGTTTCTTTGAATAACTGAAGACACACCTATCACAAGACTCAGCAATTATACTGTTAAGCAATTCTCCCAGATTAACAAAAATTTACATTCAAACAAAAATCATTATGGGAATGTTCCTATCAGCTGCATTTTAAAAGAAAAATGAAAACTAAGAAAAATTAAAATGCCTCTCATTAGGTAAGTGCTGAAATAAAATGTCACAACCACACCATGAAATACTACTCAACACTACAAAGTAATGAACTATTGATATATACCACAACTTGATTTCAAAGACATTATGCTGAGTCAAAAAATATCACCTTACAAGGACAAAGGGTCATATACATATACTATACTGTTTCAATTATATTCTTCAAATTACAAAATTATAAGTGTAGAAACCAGATTGGTGGTTGCCAAGAGTTGGGGATGGTTAGAGGACAATGGATGACTATGAAAGTGGGAGCAAGAGGTAGGAATTTATGTGATGGCATAATTGACTGCACACATAATTGATGACACATTTGATTGCAGGTGGTTACACTAATCTTCACATGTGCTAAAGTCACACAGAACTATACAAACACACGCACATACACACACAAAGACACCAGTGGTAATATCGTTGTTTTGATATTGTACCATAATTATGTAAAATGTAACTCTTTGGGAAAACTGAATAAAGGGTACATAACACTTCCTGGTACTATTTTTGCAATTTCCCGTGAATCTGAAGTTATTTGAATGTAGCATTTTAAAAAATTAAGAGGCTTCTATCTTCCATTAATGACAGAATATTTAAGTTCAAACTAACGTGTGCTGATGATAATTATAACTATAAATTTTTCTAAAAAGTAAAAACTCTTGCTCTCTGAAGACACTGGAGACTACAAGGGAGGCATTTTTCTTTGTTTCTGACTTTAAGAGGAAAGCATCTTTTTTTCACTATTAAGGATGAAGTTAGCTATAGGTGTTTGTAGATGTTTTTTATCAAAGATGTTTCCCTCTATTCCTAGTTTGCCAAGAGATTTTTTTAAAAATCATAAATGGACACTAAATTTTGTCAAGTGCCTTTTCTGTATCTATTTATATGATCATATGATTTTTCTACTTTGCTTGTTGATGTGAAAAGTTTGCCTGTTGATGTGAAACTTTATGATTAAAACCTTTATTTCCAGAAAAAAATGTCCAGGCATCAGTGGTTTTACTGGTGAATTCTATAAAAGATTTTTAAAAAGAAATAATATCATGCCAAGCATGGTGCCTCATGTCTGTAATCCCAACACTTTAGGAGGCCGAGGCAGTTGGATCACCATAGGTTAGGAGTTTGAAACCAGCCTGGCCAACATGGCAAAACCTGGTCTCTACTGAAAATACAAAAATTACCTGGGCACATTGGTGGGCACCTGTAATCCCAGCTATTCAGGAGGCTGAGGCAGGAGAATCACTTGAACCCAGGAGGTAATGGTTGCAGCGAGCCAAGATAGCACCATTACACTCTAGCCTGAGTGACAGAGTAAGACTCTATCTCAAAAAAAATTTTTTTTCATTATGACACTAATGAAAAACAGAGGAGGAAAATTTTCCCAACATGTTATATAAGGCACAATAACACTGATTTCAAATAAAAAGATAACATGTGGAAATAAATTTATGATACAATAGGACTATTGACCAGAGATGCAAAAATTCTCAACAAAATATCAAATTACAATCTGGTGATATGAAAAAGAATAATACATAATGAATGATCAAGCATGTTTTCCAGATAGTTATCAGGAATTAAATTCAAATTTGTAAATCAGTTAATTTACTGTTAAAAGAATAAAGTAGACCAATCAATAAATGTGAAAAAATTATTTTTCATAAGTCAACAGTAATATGTAATAACAATTCCCTCCCCCAAATATGAGAAATTTTCTCACCTTGTAAAAGTAATGAAAGACTAACAAAACAGAACAACAATAGAGTTTAATTAACATTTAATGGTGAAAGATTGGAAAAAGTTAAATATGTGCACTATTACTACTTTTATTCAATATTGTAGAGAAACTCCTACCTAGTACATGAAGTCAAGAAAAAATAAAAAGCATGTATTTGAAAAAATGAAATAAAAATCTTCTTATTTATATAACATTATTTTTATATTAAAAACTTCTTTTAAATTATACAAAAGTACTATTTAACCAAAAGTATAGAAGATATCTAAACTGAAAATCTCCAACATTATAGAGAGAAATTAAAGGAGTTCTAAATAAAAATGAAAACTTATGGATTAGAAGACTCAACATTAAGATGTTGGTTTAATACAAATTTATACAAAATACAAAAGACCTAAAATAGTCAAAACTGTATTGGAAAAGTATAACAAATTTAGCGGAATATAGCACCTGATTTCAAAGTTCACTATAAAGTCACAGTAATAAGACAATGTAGTATTTTCATACAAATAGACAAAAAGATTAGTGAAATAGAATTCTATGTTCAGAAATGGATTAACACATAGATGTCCAGTTACTTTTTGACGTATATGCCAATAGAATTCAATGGGATAAGAACAGAGTTTTCAACAAATGTTCCTGTAACCAGTGGATATCCTTACATTTAAAAACAAAAACAATCCAACAAACCAAAAACCTTTACCTTTAACTCACATTATATATAAAAGCTAATTGAAGATACGTTATAGACCTATACATAAAAGCCAAAAGTCTTGAACATAAGCATTTGTAAAAATGCTCAACATCATTAGTCACCAGAGAAATGCTAATTAAAATCATTATAAGATATTATTTCACACCCACTGCAATGATTAGACTTAAAAAGATTGGCAATACCAACATAAGGTTGAAGTGGAGCAGCCAAAATTTGCATACATTGTATGAGTGTATAATTACACCACCTGTCTGAAAAAAAATTTGGCAATTTCTTCTAAAGTTAAAAACATGCTTAACCATTGACTCATCAATTACACTTCTATGAGAAATGAAAAATGTATTTCTACAAAAAACTAATTCAACAATTTTCACAGAAACTTTTTTCATAATAAACAATAAATACTAAACAATCAAATGTCCATCAATGGGAAAATTTAAAAAACAACCTGTATAATACATTAACAATATAATCTTGCCCCAAAATTAAAAGTAATGAATTGCTAATATATGCAACAAATTGGAAAAAAATCTCAAAAATGTTATGTTGAATGGAAAAGGCCAAAAACAAGAGTTCATACTGCATAACTGAAATTCCATAAAGCTCAAAAACAAGCAAAAATGACATATGATACTAGATAAGAGAGTAACAGTTGACTTTGGGATGAAGGAAAGAGACAAATGGAAAGAGACAGGAGGAAACTTTCTGGGGTAAAGCAAATATCCTGCACTTGTTCTGCATGATGGCTACATGGTTGTATTTGTTTGCTGAAGCTCATTGAACTTTCACTTTAAATTGGAACATTTATTATGCATAAATTAGACTTCAATATATTTTTAAGTGAAAAATAGACATCATTTTTTTCAGATAGTTATCAGTCATAAACTATGTTTACTGAATAACTGTTAAATAAATCCATAATCACTATGCAGTGAGTAATGTTGGTTTGGGAAGGCACTAGTTTCAATTTTCCAATTACCTTGTCTTAAATATGAAAAAAGTAATTCTTTTGAATTTAAATGAGGAATGTATACATTATTGAATGCAGCTCACCACATTTAGTAAATGTTTTCTTTTCTTTGCCTAAAAACCTCCACAAAACAAACTAGTTCAAACTGAGCAATCATAGTACAGGGAAAGAACACTGAACTTGCAGTCAGGTGACCATAAAACTTCTGCATTTTATGATTTTATTTGGCAGAAGTTCCCAGTTGGCTATCACAGCTAAATTTCCCTAACACTAGAAATATGTATTGAATACAGAGAAACATCAGTATGCAGACTCATACCTTAGTCATCTTGGTTGTTGATTTCAGGAAAGTGAAGAGATATTATTATCTATGAAGAAATATAATTATTTTTGTTCTTTATTCTTCTCTTTCAGTCTGTTTAATCTTCAGTTCCTTTGTTTTAATATGCAAAATCATTTTCATTTTTAAGACTCCTGTGAAATCACTCACTTGCTTCGGTACTATCTCTTAAGCTGTTGACATAAAGCCAAAGTGACAGGGCAGAGGAATAAATGCCATTTCTCTTTCCTTTTGTCCCTCATTACACAGAAACCTCTCCACGGCTTTTCATTAAGAATTTCCTTTCAATTTCTAACATCTTGCAAAATTAATGAATTATATAGCTTTAAAAATGTGTCTTTTGCCACCTCTACATTTTAAATGTGTTTGCCTCAATGTGTTACTGTATAAAGACAAGATAATTATATCTCTATATATGTATACATACATAGAGATAGACATATACATACAATGCTAATACAAACATTTATATAGAGAAAAATTATCATCCATTCATTCAAATGATCTTTCATCCATTTGATATATAAATTATGTAAATATTTTTCGGTGCCTGCTATATACAGGTGTTGTACTTAACACCAGGAATGTGATTACAAGCAAAATAGGCTACATCTCTGTAATTATAATATTTACATTTGTGCTTGATACAGTTCTAAATTATCTGCCTACTCCAGACTTGCTTAATTCTTATAGCCCTACAAAAAGGCATTATTTGGCTAAAATTCAGATCCAGAGAAGAATAACCTGTCCACCTTCATATGGCTAGAAAACAGTACAGCCAAAGTTTCAACCCAGACACCCTAACTCCCAAATGTGGGATGTGTAACTGCGTCACTCTGCTTCCCTGCTCTTGTACATTCTCTCATAGAGCTGAAGGTAAAGCTGAAGATACTGACTAGTTATGATGATGATGAAACAGACAGGTATGATTCAAAATGTATATCATTCAGACATCTCACTTATCTCTTCTCCTCCTATTACTTGAGCAACTTAAAATTCCTTTTTTTAATCAGACCCTCTTTTTAACAATGGAAATAATTTTCAAAAGTCTTTAGTAAAGGTCCATTCTTTGTGATTAATATGTATCTGAGACCAGATAAAAGGAGTAAATTTTTTTCCCTTCAGAATCAAGCTTTATGAAAGAATAAATGTACTTGCTATCTCCACTTTCTCATTTCTCATTTCCACCCATTTACTTCAGTAGCTTTTTCCAAGATCACCAAAGAAATCCAGTTTTCAGTTCTAATTTACTCAGCCTTTCAGCATATTTTAATGTTGCTGATTATATCCTGTTTCTCAAAACATTCTTTCTGCTTTTTTTCAGCTATGGCTCCCAATTTCTTCTTACTTATTTTGGCCACTCTCCTCTTTTCTTCTGTAGATTTTCTTCTTCAACCTAGCCATGAAATATTGGTCTTTCCTCCAAAGTTCTATTTGGCAAGTGTTCTCATTCTGTAGCTCGTCCCTCAGTGAGCTCACATGCCGTTGGCTTCCACTGCAGTACATCTGACAATGATTTATAAATCTATGAATCAATTCCAGATCTCCTTTCTCACCATGACATGAGACAAGGGAAGCACTCCTTTCCAAGGGACCAGATAATTGCAAGTAATCTCCAAGCTTATAACTAATCTTACAGCAAGCACAACAGAAAAGAAATGACTTATTTTCCTGTATGGTCAACAACACCCAAACATGGACAGAGAATTAGAAGGCAATAGGAAAGGTGCAGATTTTAACAAGGAGTGCACATGAGGCTGAGCTGCATGGGCAACAGGCTTCCTCTGCACACCGTGATGTCACCAGAGGCATCCATACTTTCCAAATCCTGACAGAGCAGCCATTTAAAAGACATTAAGGAGACAAGTGACCATCTGAGTGATTATCAAAGTAATGCGAGGTTTTGGAGACGAAAAAGGGCCAGGGCTAGAAAGTGGTAAGTCAAGAAGACCCATGTAAATAATGGATGTAGAGGGAAAGGGCAGCATAATAGAGAAAATCCACGCAGGCAGGTGTCAAGTATCCACAGAGGGATGAAGGGGCAGGCGAAACCAAAATCCAAGGGAAGCAGATCGTCCAACAGGACAGGAGATGAGCAGGAAGCCAAACAACAAACTGATGGAGGGAATAGGACAACCGGTGTTCTCTGACATTGTGTAAGAAGCAGAAAAAGACACCATCAGCAAGTTTCAAGACTCTGAAAACAAAGGAGCTGACAAAGTCTAACAAAACAAAATATGTTTACATGCATGCGGTAGAATGGAACTAGATCAAAGGATTGGATCAAACCAGAGTGTCTTGACCACTGACTTAACTGCTTCTGCACCAGGAGTTGATTCTGTTGCTAGCAGGCCTCTCAAGTGAGTTGATGGCACAATTAAGTGTGTTCACACACAATAATGCCAGAGCTTGTTGACATGAATATGTGCAGCATCATTGTAAGGTTATATTTACAACCAAAATGCAGAGGGTATAAATGAAATAGAGAGGGAAAGTATGAAGTGTAGGAAAGAGCAAGCATTAAATGAGGTATTTAGGGCAGTGACAATAACCCTTCAGGGCAAAAGGGTCTAAATGCTCTTAGACTTGGTATTTTGCATGAGCAACCAAGAATTGATACTTTGCCAGTAAACATTTAGATTGGGATATATAGGAGGCCATCCTGAATGGATGAAGTTAGTATTCTAAAAAAAAAAAAGAGGCTAGGAGAGCAAGTGAGATATAGATTTAAAGACAAATAGGAGGCAGATTACATTCTTGTAAAATTTATTTAAGATCAATTAGAAAAACTGCCTTACATCCAGGTAACTGAGATATCCTACAATTAGTATGCTTCAAAATATCAGCTATGGGCCGTAAGTGACACCTATATTATTTTGTAATGCCTTCTTGGTGGATAATGCTATATCAGGGGTAGTGCTAGAAAAGTAATGGTCTGGAAGTAGGAATCAAAGGGAGGAGAGAATAAGCTAACAGTGGTTGGGGCTCAAAATTACATTTTATAGATTTTTTAATGGGACTTAAAGTTGTGGATGATTCCATCTAGAGTAAGTCCAACTGTTGGGTTGAAGTCATCATCAGAGATGAATCTAGCTGTGAAACTGATGTCATCATGAGCCCTAAACACACCTGCAGGGATGAGGTTAGCAAGGAGTGGGAGGGGATGAATCCAGCTATGGGGCTGAGGTCATCAATGGAACAGATTCCTGTGTGCCTAGGAGCAAAGTTGGGTGTGGTTAAGACCTTGCCTACAAATATTGTGTGTCATGGCAGGGCTCTTGAAGCGCCCCATTTGTAATCAAGTAAAATGTACTGTGCCCCTTCAGAAGGACTATTTAAAGGGGGATTCCTGGAGGGAACAGGTCAGGTATAAGCAGGTTTGGGATGGGTTAAATGAGACAGAAAGTGTAGCTTGTGTCTTTATAGTGGCTAGGAATTGGGGAAAAGTTTCAGAACTTGAGGGATTTCAAGATTTGAATTTCTCACAAATGTCAAAAGAAGGAGGAAATGTATGTAAGTTTTCTTGTCAGCTTGCCCAGGTGGTACACAAGAAGAAGAAGAAGATGGGGCTTGAAAGCTGTCCAGAGTCAAACATAAAAAGTGAAGTTAGAATCCTTATTATGTGTTCTTTATATTGCCACTATGCTGTTTAAAATATTTAGAAAATATTTAAGAATCTGTGCAGATTAATTTCTAATTCCAAGTAGCATTTTAAATATTATTTGAAATGACAGTAGTGCTGTAATATAATACAATAAAATAGGATTTTTTCTTAATTATCTATAGTTTATAGACTAATAGAAAAAATTAATGGTATCTGGAAGTTGAAACTGCTAGAAACTAAGAGAGGGCATGTAAATGTACATGTAATGAAAAATTAAAATTACCTCCTTGAAGTTACTTTAAACATAGGGATAAGGTACTAAAGGAATTCAAGTAGGTTAAGAAATAACCAATATTTCAAATTTTGCAGGAACTAGGCTTAAAACACATTTTTTAACTTTAAAAATAATTAACATTTTTTTCTCCATTGTTTTAAACTTAGATTCTCTCCACCTCTGTTTTTCACTGAAGTAGTTGTAAAAGTGACATTGGGTACCATTTCCACCCAACAGATGCAGGAAATACTGGAAATCTTTCAACAAAATCTGTACTGCAGAGATTTCCTTCTGAATTTTGCAAACTTAAGCAATTCACACAAATGGAAATTCAAAACAAAACAAAGCAAAAAAATTTGGCATTTAGCCTGTGAGTTACAGAGTGAGATTTTAAAAGGTAAAATAACATTTCATAATGATAATTTGGGGATGATAGAACAAACTTCTGAGTCTACATGAGAAACTTTGTCATTATTCCATTTTAAGTAGAATGTCATTATGTTTGAAAGTCCTTTTGGTGATTAAAATTGATTCTTTCTGTAAATATTTAACCACATGCCACAAGTAAAATAAAAACACTTTTTATAGATATATGAAACACATTTCATATATCTATAGATGTCTTTTCAGTTAAGTTGGGGGTGGATGATAATCTTTATCTTTTAAGCAATATAGAACTTAGTTTGAAAATAAGTGATATTGAAACTCTTATAGAATGTGAGGTAGCTATAATAATTATATTTGAATTATTAAGAATATCCTCGGAAATGCTCTTTTAATGCTTGTGTCACTTTAAGGGCAGGATAAGCAGGTTAATAAGTTTAAGAGAGTGTACACAAATACATTTCTTGTTCGTTAATCGAGTGCACTATTTTCATATTTTGCTGAACATATTCATATCAATATGCCTTAGCATTACTGAGTGTGAGCACACATCACTGCGCTAACAACTCACTAGATGGTTTGCTAGCAGCAGAATCATTTCCTGGTACCAAAACTGTTAGATCAACTGATAAGACATGATGGATTAATCCAATTTTTTAATATTATCCCTTCCTACCATATACATATAAACATAGTTTGGAGTTCATTTTCAAATATAAAATACAATGAATTCAAAATAAACTCTGTATTCCTTCAAAATTTGGTAGGATGCTGACTCAATACAGAAAAGATATTTGATTGTTTCTTAAACCAGAATTTGAACAGACACAAATTTCTTAACTAATTTTAAAATATTACTGAGTATTCTCATTTTAATATAAAAATGAATCTCAGTTTATACTTTAAAATCCCATGAACATGAATGTTGTTAGGTGGTTAGTATCTTTATTGTTTATGTATATGTTATGTTTATTCAGAAAGAGAAAGAAAGAGACAGAATGAAAGAAAAAAAAAGAAAAAAAGGAAAAAAAAGAAATTGAAATGACTGACAAGTATTCTTCAACATGACCAGATAACATTCATTAAGAGTACCTTTTAATTATTTTATAGGTCAAATTATTAATAAAAAGTACAATATGATTACTTATGTGGGTCACCAATTGTATAACATTATGAATTGCTTAAAATGCCTGTAATGGGTCCTCCAGAACACCCTCTGTGAAAGCACAATGTGGGTTTTGTTGACTATTTCTGACCAAATCTCTCAGGGTGTGCCAATTACATCACTTTACAGTGAAAATGACCTACTCCTGTTAATAGTATACACCAACTAAAGTTTTATCTGCAGGTGAGATAGAATAGTTTTATTTTATGTTTTTATACCTCAATATACTTTTACTAGCAATATCTTTCTCAGATTTTTATAGAATAAAATTACTACAACTTGTTAGTCTAAAAAGTTGAAAACATTCAAAATAAGATAGATTTTATTTTTTAAATATTTCTTCGGTTAGAATGTTAACTTTTGTTTATAAACAAACACATTTCATATATCTATAGATGTCTTTTCATGTAAGTCGGGGGTGAAGGATAATCTATATCTTTTAAACCATATAGTAACTTAGTTTGAAAATACATGATATTGAAACTCTTATAGAATATTACGTAGGTGTAATAATTATATTCAAATTATTAAAAATAACCTCAGAAATGCACTTTTAATGCTGTGTCTCTTTAGAGGCAGGATAAGTAGGTTAATATGTTAGAAACTAAAATTATTAACATCTGATGCTATAGCACTGGGTCCTCAAGAAATACAAAGAGCAAGTACAAAATTGTTGGCAAAGCACCTCCCCAGCATGTGGCACTGCTGTTGATCACTAATATTTAAATAACCACCTTTCTTGAATGGTTAACAGAGAATTTGTGAAGCCTGATCAGGGATGGACAACTTAAAGATATCATCCAATACGAAGAAATAGAAATAGAAATAAGTTTAGCTTATTTCTAGAAAAAGATTTTTAACTGTAACTTGTAAATTTTTAGCACACAAAAAGACCACCAGTTTTAAAGACAATTATTTAAGGTGGAATAAATTGTCACCATTCAGATAACTAGATATAAGCATGTTATAATTTTCCTGCAAAGATGTATTTATCCATTTTAGCATGATGTGCTAAATACAACTTAATTTTAACCCACAATTAATTAAACTGGTTATAGCTTTTACCTGAAACCATTGTGTTAGCAGAGTTACTGTGTGCTTATTTCTGGCATCTGCATTGGAGACCCTCATTTATTCTTTCAACTACTATTTATTAAAACTAGTGGCAGATGATTAGAAAATGATTAACCTTGGGAGGGAAGTCTGAAATAGAATGACTAACTACAGAGAAAGCGTCAGAGCAAGCACAAGGGACTGGAAACATTTTTTGAAACCTAAGATAACTTTTAATCAGTGTGAGCAGTAGGTTGTGGAGAAAGTTGGAAAAATAGAAATTTGAGATACAAAGTCGGCTGAATTTGAAGTTATAGAAATTCTGACAAACAATGCTGCAATATACACCTAAAACACAACACTTGAGGTAGAACAAAAGCAAAGGACATAAGAATTAAGTGATTCCTGCCTTGGGCTGCCATGTTCACGGATGCTGAAATAACTTCCTGGGATGGCAGGATTGGGGGTCTAGAAAACCGCTGTAAGCTGGGGGAAAGTCCCCCGTGAATGTAGTACATGACCTAAAGGCAGGTACATATTAGAAGTACAGAATGATGAGCCAGGTGTGGTGGCTCACGCCTGTAATTCCAGCACTTTGAGAGGCTGAGGTGGGAGGATTGCTTGAGTCCAGGAGTTCTAGACCAACCTAGGCAACAGGGCAAGACCCCTTCTCTAAAAAAAATAAAGAAAGGAAAAATTAGCCTGAGGTGATGGCACATGTGTATAGTCCGAGCTACTCTATAGGCTAAGGTCAGAGGATCACTTGAGCCCTAGAGGGGGAGGCTGCAGTAAGCTGTGATTGCACTACTGTACTCCAGCCTGGTTGACGAAGTGAATACTAGCTCACAAAAACAGAAGTATAGAATGATAATGAAAAATCACAGTTTCGTGGAGGTATAAGAATACTGGTCACATAGCAGCATCAAAACACTTGCACACAGATAAACTTTGAATAAGATTTCATTTAAGGCTAGAAGTTGGGGGAAAAGTACTGTGAAGAGTTCTCTTTTCTATTATTCTTTTATTAGATGAAAGAACATAAGTGCCTTATAACACTTATACTTTGTATGTATGTACTTTGTTTTTACATTTACTACAATATGTTGCAACTTTGAATGTATTTATTATGTTTCTCTAATTGTACCTTAAGTTCACTAAGGGATAAGGAACACTCATCTCTATAGTATTCATCCCCGCTTCATATAATGTAGTAAACTTAGACACTTCATAAATATATCTTAGTGAAGCAATAAAGATGATGTTAGCAAAAGATTCTTTTAATGTGAGATTTTAGATTACTAAAAGGGTCAGAGGAATTTTTCATGTTTTTCTCCTTTTTATAAGTTTCTTCAGTATTTTTGAAATAAAAATTCAATACAGTAAAATCTACAAATCTTAGATGTGCAACTTGAATGTTGGCAAATGTATACTTCCTTGCAACGAGTAATGCACTAAGGCTGACTCGTAACGGCTCATAAGTGCTGACTGTGCACATTTCTTCTTGGCTTTGCTTCAGTGATGTCAAGTTGGTAATTTGAGATCAACCACTCAAACAGAATTTACAACACGGAAATTTGCAAATGCTAGAAAGCAGGACATTTTTTAATCCCCCAGAGAGCAGTTGTTCAAACATTTACCAGGACATGACTGGTTATTACCATCAAGCAGATCAAGATAGACATTTTCATTGCCAGAGTGATTAATTCATGCCTCTTTCAAGTTAATCCCTTGACTGTCACTCTTTGGATCTATATCACCATTGATTAATTTTTGCCTGTGCCTAAACTTTGTATAAATGGAATCATATAGTAGTATACTCTTTTGTTTCAAGCTCCATCATGCAGCATAATTTTGAAAAAAATTTATGTGTTATTGTATGCATCAGGACTGTGTACTTTCTTTATGAGTGTGTGATATTCCATTGAATGAATGTGCCACAATTTGTTTATCCATGTTCCTGTTAATGGAAATTTGAGCTATATCCTGCTTGGAGTTATTTATGAATAAAGCTTCTATAAACATTTTTATATACATTGTGTGTGTGTGTGTGCACGTGTGTGTGTGTCTGTGCAAGTGTGAACTATGTGTTCATTTCACTTCTGTATATACATAGGAGTGAAACAATTGGGTGATAGGATAGAAATTGCCAGACAGATTTCCAAAGTAGTTGTACTATTTTATATTTGCACCAAAGATTATTGATTGATTGATTTTGGTGATTTTTAACCTTAAAAGACAGCAAAATACCATTTGACCCAGCAATTCCATTACTGAGTATATACCCAAAGGATTATAAATCATTGTATTATAGAGACACATCCACACATGTGTTTATTGTGGCACTGTTTACAATAGCAAAAACTTGAACCAACCCAAATGCCCATCAATGATAGACTGGATAAAGAAAATGTGGCACATATACACCATGGAATACTATGCAACCACAAAAACAAGATGCATTCATGTCCTTTGCAGGGACATGAATGCAACTGGAAACCATCATTCTCAGCAAACTGATGCAAGAACAGAAAACCAAACACCATGTGTTCTCACTCATAAGTGAGTGTTGAGCAATGAGAACACATGGACACAGGGAGGGGAACATCACACACCAGGGCCTGGGGAGTGGTGGAGGGACAGGGGAGGAATAGCAGTGAGTGGGGGTATTGGGGAGGGACAGCATTAGGAGACATACCTAATGCAGATGATGGGGTGATGGATGCAGCAAACCATCACAATGGCACATGTATACCTATGTAACAAACCTGCATGGTCTGTATATGTACCCTAAAACTTAAAGTCTAATAAATAAATTTTTTAAAGCAGAAAAAAAGATAGCACAGCTGATTTTCTCAAATATTTATCGCTCAAAATTTACTTTGAAGCTACAATAGGTAGGACTATTATTTTTCTTCCATTTTATATCACCGTCTCAATTTCAAAGAAGCAGAATATTGCATTTTAAGATTAAAGAGTTTTTATAAAATTGCTATGCTAAGTAACATTGCCCTGGAGATTACACAAGCATATTATATGACATAATCATTTCTTCTCAGGTGATATGAAAAATAATCATGCTTATGTTAAAGTTCCAGATATTGTTCTAAAAATTCTGCATTTTTTATTAAAGGGTTACATGTTTCTAAATCTGAGAGCAATATCTTTGTTTACCTTTCAGGGTCCACGTGCTACCAGTGAACTCTGTAAATGGACTCATGATCTGCTTTAATAATCTGGGATTTACCTCAATTGTTGAGTAAGTACTCTGCCACCCATTCAGACTTTTTTCCAGGGTGAAAAATGAATTAAGATGATCGAGACAAGAGCTACTAATATCATACTTACTCCTATTATCATACATACGGTTCATAACCTGCTCAACTCGCACTTATGAGTGAGAACTTGCAGTGTTTGGTTTCTGTTCCCTGTGTTAGTTTGCTGAGAATGATGGTTTCCAGCTTCATCCATGTCCCTGCAAAGGCCATAAACTCATCCGTTTTTATGGCTGCATAGTATTTCATGGTGTGCATGTGCCACATTTGTTTATACAGTCTATCATTGATGGGCATTTGAGTTGGCTCCAAGTTTTTGCTATTGTGAATAGTGCTGCAATAAATATACGTGTTCATGTGTCTTTATAATAGAATGATTTATAATCCTTTGGATATACACCCAGTAATGAGATTTCTGTGTGTAATGGTTTTTCTGGTTCTAGATTCTTGAGGAACCTGAGTAAGTATGATATCAGTAGCTCTTGTCTGGATCATTGTAATTCATTTTTCACTTTGGAGAAAAGTCTGAATGGGTGGTAGAGTACTTACTCAAAAATTAAGGTAAATCCCAGATTACTAAAACAGATCGTGAGTCCATTTACAGAGTTCAGTGGTGGCACATGGACCCTGAAATGTAAATACAGATATTGCTCACAGATATTGCTCTCAGATTTAGAAACATATAACCCTTTAAATAAAAGATGTACTCTTACTCATAATTAAATGCAAATTAAATTGACAATATTTTCACCCATTAAGAAAATATATAGGCATTTAAAATATATATTATTGTTTATTAATATTGATAGTAGAAAGGTTGTGAGAGAGGCACTTTCATTTAGTATCACAATTAATGAAAGTGTAAACTGGGATAACTTTTTAGGATATTATCTATCAAAATATAAAGTGCATATACCCTTGACAAACAAAATTCACTGCTACAAAATTATAGATATGCCAATAAAACTGTGTTCTTTGAATAAATTAACATTATTTAAACCAACAAAAAGAAACCCTCCAAAATAATGATTAGAATTACAAGGTGGAATAAATAAATTAAAATGAAGGCCTATAATGGAATCCATGTAGCTGCTAAGGAAATTAGTGTATTTATGTCTTGATGGTTAAGATGTACTGAGTACAAAAAGATACAGATCTCTGGGTATAACATGATCTCTCTCTTTTCTTAACATCCTAGGAATCAATATTTATATTGGGTTCTCTGTTTATGTATTCTGGTTTGTGGATTTTTTCTGTGAAATACACACATATTAAAATATGTTCCTAATTATTACTTTTGTGAAAAAGTTACTGGACATTGTGCACAGTACATTTTAAATTATCATTCAAACATTTTTCTTCTATCTGTTGTTCCTAAACATTTTACAGATAATTTTTATAGGTTTGCCTAAAGTCAATAGAAATTATCTGTATGATGTCATTAAAAGATAGTGTTACTTTCATCTTTCTATATTTTTATTTAAACAAATGAACTTTGATTTCCAGCTCAGACAAAAAGAAATCCCCAGAAAAGCTGCTCTCCGTAAACACAGCACCAGGAAAGGGGCAGCCCAGTAAGACAAAAAAAAGTTAGACAATAACTGCTGTACTTCAACCAAGTGCACACACACACACACACACACACACACACACACACACACAAACTGTATACCCATGTCAGCAAAGAACAAATGGGGAGACTAGAATTCTACCCTTGCCCTGACTTTAACGAAACATATTTTGCTCAGATGAAAGTTATATCAGAGTTTGATACCAGAGAAAGCCAATGAAGAGCTGGTATTTCAATTCCCAGGTTTATACAGATGGTGTCAGCGGAAAGCTCAAGTCTCCACTTCTACACTCAACCAGAAGTAACAAGGCATCACTTCTTCTCCCTACTAGAATACCACCAGATGAAGACAAGTGGGACACAGAACTCTAGTACCGTCCAGGAGTAATGAGTTTTACCTCTAACCATGGTATTAATGGAGGTCATGTGGAGAGTGGTAACTAGGCACTTCTCCCCATTGCAAGCATGCTGGCATCACTGAAAACCTAGTGTGGAGTGTGAAAATCTATTGGGAATCAAGGTCCAAATGAAAATTTTAGAACTAAAAAAAAAAAAAAATTAAATGTTTAAAAATAGAAAATTAATGAACTAAACAGTGAAATGGAGGAGAAAGAAGAAACAGTCAGTGAATCTGATTATAGAACAATAGAAATTATCCAGTTTGAACAATAAACAGGAAAATAAACTGGAAAGGGTAAACAGAACCATGGGGACCCATAGGACTACAAGAAAAGACCTAAAATCCATGTCATTGGCGCTCCAGATAGGAAGAAAAAAGGGGGAAGGGAATAAAAAAACTATTTAAAGAGAGTGACTGAAAATTTCCCAAATTTGTAAAATACACATACCTGAAAATCCGAGAAAGTGAGCAAACTAAACAAGATAAAACCAAAGAAGCCATGCCAAGGAACATCGTAATCAAACTTCTAAAAGCTAAAGGACAAAAATCTTAAAAACTGCCTATAATGAAAAAAATAATTAGAATAGCAACAGATTTCTGCTCAGAAACCATAAAGTCCAGAAGCAAGTGGCACATTTTCAAGGGCTGAGAGAACTGTCAAAAAAGAATTCTATATCCTGCCAAAGTCTCCTTCAGGAACAAAGGGGAAATCAAGAAATTCTCAAAGAAAGGAAGAGTAAGAGAATTTGTCAACAGTACACCTACTCTAAAAGAATGGTTAACAGAAGTTCTTAAAACAGAAAGGAAACAATAAAAGGAAGGAATCTTAAGCTCTCCAGAAGAGTGAAAATATGGGTAAATATTACAGAATTCCTCCTCCTTTTCAGTTTTCTAAATTGTTTGATGGTTGAAGCAAAAATTACAATATTATCTAAAAAAATAACTATATAATTTAACAAGACTATCCATATATCTTTAGTGTAGATACCTCAGCCTTACAGTATGCTTGATAGTAAATTGGATTGGAAGACATAAGACCTCTGTTGGTGATCTGTACCAGTGTTCCCCAATCTTTCCAACATGATATTTTTTCAGAAATGGAAAAGCTGTATTTAATATGAAGTAATATTTATTTATGATAAAACTCATAACCAAGAATAAAAGGATCCTTCTTCATCTGATGTATCATGGAGGACAATTTTTCCATGGACCAGGGTTTGGGGATGGATGAAACTGTCCCACCTTGGATCATCAGGCATTAGATTCTCATAAAGAGTGCACGACCTAGATCCTTCACATGTGCAGTTCACAATAGGGTTCCCACTTCTGTGAGAATTTAATGCTGATCTGACAGGAGGCAGAGCTCAGGCAGTAATGTGAGTGATGGGGAGCAGCTGTAAACACAGTTGAACTCTGATCTCTATCCCTGCAGCTCGCCTCCTGCTGGGTGGCCCCATTCCTAACAGGCCATGGACTGGTACCTGTTCATGGTCTGGGGATTGGGGACCCCTGATCTATATGTAGAATCTATTACATATCAGTTGAATAAACTAGGACAAATGCTACATTCTTCTCCTTTTTCTCAAAATGGGAATATAAAATATTTATTATGAGTTTCATAAGGTTGTTTGAGATATTTTGTAAACTATAAAAGACTAAAATGTAATAGCTTAAAATTATTACTATTATCTAACCAAAAACATGGTCTTGTTCAAAGGTAATGTTTAGTGAAATCTATTGTGCTGAAGTATTTAAGTATTGAGTTTGCGATTTATGTTGAAATAAATAAATAGAGAAGAGTGATCGAAAGAATGGAGAGATGCATAGCCATGTGGTAAGAAAAGTAAATTGCTCAGGGTAGCATCTAGGTGATTGGTTTATAGGTGTTCACTGTAAATTTATCTTAACTTTTCTCTATAGAGAAGAGTTTCCTAAGAAAGTGTTAGAAAAAACTTTAACATAAAATGTTTAATTCTCATAGATTTCAAGAAAATAAAAAAGGTGACCTACCATGTTACAAAGCATATCAACTTCATAGTACATGGTATCAACATAGCTTAGGCTATATCAACAATATTATATTTATAAGTAAAATGAAATACAAGTTCACCATTGTGTATGTGTTTGTGTGCACATTCTCTCTCACAAATGCACACTGTATGTACACATACCCACACACATAAACATAAAACTCAACATGATACAAATAAAAGTGTAAGTTTTATGCCAAATTTATGCTAATGTTTGCCGCATGTTTTTTAAGTTCCATGGATAGTTTTGTTGTTTTTCTTAATATTCTCAGCATATGTTTATAAATAATTTTATATCAAACATTTCAGAGAATCTGGTCACATATCTTTCATTTAATATGAAAAAAGATTTCTTGCAATGATTCTTTTTTCATAAGCAAAAATTTTTAACATCAAATTATCACAATCACAGTCATTTTCTAGATATGGCAATTATGATCAAAATTCTTCATTCCTTTTTACAGTATAAATGGTGGAATCTAGGTTATGTTAACTGTATACCCAACTCAAGTCCAAAACACAGAAAACACTTAATTTTTCTGGGTCAGATTATCTTCAGGCAAAGATAAATATACTCAATATGTTTGAAAATGTTCCTGAAGACATAAACTTGTTTTTATAAAGCAATATTTAGAGATAGAAATGTAAATGAGCCATATGGATTGCATTTCACTTGAAATAACCACACATTGGAAACATAATGGAAAATGGGCTTGGGAAAAAGTCTGAAATGTGTTAGGTTACCTTTCATGATTCCGTTTTATAGTTTCAACTGACAAGCCACAATTAAAGAGTAGGGTTCCCATCTTTAACTGTGGTAGCACTGCAGTGCTACATATATTTTGCAAGGGATTCACTTTGAGAGTCTTAAAATCTGTCCATGTGAGAAAGTATATCACTTTCCAGAACAGGGTAGTTGTAAGGTCTTGGGATATGCTCAGTGGACCCAGAAGCCTGGTTGTTCTTAGCATGTCTGTAACTTAATAGAGCCATTCACTAAACTATTCATTTATTAATTTACTCATTCATTGTATAGCATTTAGCTAGTGGGTTATATTATCATTAACTTAAAAGGGTATAATAAAAGTAGACTAGATCTAGATCAAAAGCCAGTGACTCACACAATCCTTATGTATAATAGATGCTCTTGGTCTGACATTCATATCTACCTTGGCACATCCGTTTTTGTGCATACCATACTAACTTCCAACAGCCAGCACCTAAATCTCTTTATCTGAGGGCTTTTTCTGGCCACCAAATCCTACTCTGCCTATGTGCATTATGCTGAAGGCCTGGAAATTAATGGTTTCCAGAAGCAGTCCTAAATCAATCTCCTGCAGGTGGGATAACACAGAGGTCCATGTTCTGCACATTCCAAGAGTTCCCCATCAAATTTAAGATCCAGTTGCCCAAAATGCTGGCTTTTCTTTCCCCATATTGTTTCTCCACTACCTTAATCATGTTTCCTTATATCAAGTGGCAAACAAGCCATTTGTTCTAGAATCCTTATCTTATAGTCTGCTTCCGAGAAATTCAAAGTAAGACAGTAGGCAAGACAGGCATGGAAACAGATAATTACAATAAAATGTGGTGTACGCCATAGTAAATATATGTAACAAATGTCATAAGAATCAAAGGAGGGAGCTATTCCTTCGTTCATTTAACAAGCATTTATTGGGCACCATGTTCTAGGTCCTCAGTTGGTGCAAATATAAATGAGACACCAAGACACAGTCCTGGGTATTTCTCGGAATGTAGGGTATTAACTGGAGGCAAAGAAATTAGTCTGCTTAGGAAAATATGGGGATGAGGTTTTGGGATGAAAACAAAAGGGGATGAAGACTAAAAATTTGAGTGGAAAGAAGAAAAATGAAGGCTGAAAATGTTTTTGAAGGTACATGATGTTTGAGTTGTATTTTGAACTAGGACTAACTTTTCCATTCAGAAATATAGAGTCTCAAAGTCTAGACAAAGAAACAGATAACTGAAAGGCCCAGAGCCACACCAAAAGGCACACTGACTTAGGAACAGCACTTCAGTGTGGCAAGAACACAGCATGTGTAATGGGAGACTCGAGAAAAGTGAAACACAACAGGATGTTGGGGTAGGATCGTGTAGATCCTTGTATAATATCTGAATATGTGGACTTGATCTTATGAGTAACAGTGGCCAGGCATGGTGGCTCACGCCTGTAATCCTAGCCCTTTGGGAGCCCTTTGATCATCTGGGGTCAGGAGTTCAAGATCAGCCTCGCTAACATGGTAAAACCCAGTCTCTATTAAAAGTACAAAAATTAGCCGGACGTAGTTGCAGATGCCTGTAATCCCAGCTACTTGGGAGGCCGAGGCAGGAGAATCACTTGAACTCAGGAGGCTGAGGTCTCAGTGAGCTGAGATAACACCACTGCATTCCAGCCTGGGTGACAGAGCAAGACTCTGTCTCAAAAATAAATAAATAAAATAAATAAACCTTCTGAGTAAAGGGAATCTGCCAAGTTCTCTTTCCCTAGGGTTCCAATTGGCTTTTCTGTTTGTTCTATAATGGTCTCAAAACCCTCTTATACAAGCTGCACTTTGGGGTCTATCCAGGGTCAATAGTCGCTAGAGAACTCGTGCAAAACTGCTGAATGCATTTGATATTATAAGCTGTTTATTCCATATTACATTTGGTAGAAAATTGCAAAGTATTTTAAGCTACAGAGGATCATGGCACTTAAATCATAAATCCAAGTTTCTCTCTAGTATACTAAATTGTTTCTTAACAAGAATATTTCAATTAAAATAATTATTTAAACTTGCTATGTATGTTGGTGTTCTTATCATACAGAGAACGATAAGCACTGTATCTAAGAACTCAGCACTTACAGACAGAATAAAGTTGGCCATGTGTGGATTATTACTGAAAACAGGCATGTGTGCACTAGAGTTCTCTATGCTATTCGTTCTACTTTGGTGTACACTTGAAATTATTCACAATAAGATTAAAAATTAAACAGCTCAAAAGAGAATTAAAATTATTGATCAGCAGCAGATTCTGTTGAGGTGACTTTAGGGTTCTGGAGCACCTGTCCCCGTTGGTGTTCTCAGGTGCACTCCTCTTCAAGTGCGGTCCTTACCTGACTCTGGGAGCCACCTCATCTGGCTCTGCCTGGGAGGTGCACCCCACTTCACTCTCAGGGGTGTTCAGAGCCAATGATTGACTGAAGGGCAGAGAGTGCTTACCACAGCTCTCTTACTTCATGGTGGGGAAACCTCTGGAGTAATTCATACTCTGGAGCTTCCTGTGTAATCAGGCTGAGGCCAGACTTCTCTTGAGCCCTCTTCTTTGGCGGATTGATTTCTTCCTCTACTCTATCTTGCATTCTTCACAAACTTAGATGTTTCTCTTGAGATCACTCCCTCAGTAAATTATTTGCAAAATAATTTCTGTCTTATGCTCTATTTTCAGGAACTCAGCCTTTACGGATTTTATTTTGGAATTAATGAGAGTTAATCTGTTGATTAGGAGACTAGACAAGGTATAGGAATCAGAGGCATAGTCTGGTCTCCAGACTGACTGTGTTTTCTTATCTGTGTCAATCAATTCTGACAACATCAAGTTCCTTTGAAAAATAACATTTCCCTATATTGTATGATACTGTAAGGAACAAATGAGATTATGCATATGAAAGCAGTTTTGAAAAAGAAAAAAAGTTCTGTAAAATTTGATTACATTAATATGCTATTTTATTATCTACAAGCAGTTGTAAACTGCCTGACAGTTAATTATAATGTGTTGTTTAATTCTTCAAAGTGAGAAATTATTTTAAGGCAAGAAAGCCAGAGACTTGCTTCAATGTGCCACATAACAGGCTGGCATTTTTTTTTTTTTTTATTGCATTTTAGGTTTTGGGGTACATGTGAAGAACATACAATATTGTTGCATAGGTACACACGTGGCAGTGTAATTTGTTGCCTTCCTCCCCTTCACCTATATCTGCCATTTCTCCCCATGCTAT
>CAUYQU010024758.1:0-13621 GCA_963574635.1 Cheracebus regulus | reverse complement strand
CACACACACACACACACACACACACACACACACACACACACACACATATATATATATATATATATATATATATATATATATATGTCACTCTTTCCGTTTTCAATACACCATTCCAAAGACATTCCTGAACACTTTCATTTTAGCTATTGAATTGCTCATAGCTGTCTGTCTTCACCAGATGTGTTCAGGTTGAATGAAATTGGCATACTTCTTGAATAAGATGGGGAAATATCATTGAAAGTTTAAGTTAGGATTTTTCTTGTCAGCCTCGAGGAGTTTAATTACACAGCCACTGCCACGGCTCATGTCCCAAGGCCCATTTCAGAGTTTAGAAAAGTGACCAACATTAACAGAGGCTGGGAAGAAGAATGGAGAGGGGTAGTAAGGTAGGGATAGTTAATGGGGCAAAAATATAATTAGATAGAATAAATAAGATTTAGTATATAATAGTGCAACAGGGTGACTACAGTCAACAATAATGTATTGTACATTTTAAAATAACTAAAAGCATAATTAGAATGTTTTTAACTCAAAGAAATGATAAATGCTTGAGGTGATAGAGACTGCCCCCAAAAAAGAACTGTAACCAACATGCCAGCTTTCAATGTATGATTTCTCACTTATTTAACTTTTGAGAGGTTATATTGCCCACAAGACCCAAGCCTAGCTCTGTGACGGGGGCAAATTATCCCATTTCCAGGATCATCAAGTCAATCATCTCTAAAAGGAGATCAATCCTACTTCAAGGATTTTGTAATATGGTAAATACTATAAAATTACAATATATAATTTAACATATTACAAAATCATTTAGATGCAATGTGTTCATTCACACACTCTTGTTATACTTATTAGTTTATTGCTGTTGACTTATCAAGTGATGTCAGAATATATTATAGTAATATTTTTATTAAAATATTAGACAAAGCATGTAAAGTTTTGTTTATTATCAATAATAGCTCCTTTCAAGCAAAGACACATTGTGGCATAAGTAACTAAGTGATTTTATTACCTCATTTAGTTCTCTCAGGTACCCTATGAGTTGTTAATATAATTATCCAAATTTTTAAATATCAGAAACTAAAGTTTAGCACAAATGAGTGGCTCATCCAGGATCACATAGTCACTAAAAGGTGCAGCTCAAATTTGAACCCAAGCCATTGATTCCAAAATACTGCTTTTCATCCTTTGCTGGCTCACCTTTCTGTGAAACACCATGTAGGATTCTATAACTGGTGTTTGAGGAACAAAATTGTTACTCATACTGACAGGGAAAAACACATGAGGATTTTATAAGCCACATTACACCTGAAGTATGTGTGAGGGTAGGTGTGTGTGCAATTAGACCTGAGATACATCCACCTGGGTAGTAATGAGCTGTGTTCTAATAAAGAAAGGTATTATATTAGTTTGCACTTAAGCATTTTTATGCACTCTGTGCTTCTCTTCCAGGTATGCATTAAAGTTACCATTATCAATTTCACCGTGACAAAATCAGGTCTGGAGGATCAATTGTTAAGGTAAAAAAACCGGAAAGTGTGGGGGGCGGGGAGGCGGTGTCATGGGTTTCCTAAATGTTTTGTTTGGAAATATTGACAAAGAAAATTTTCTGCTGTGTAAAAGTACTACACGTGAATCCTTAATCAAAAAAAAAAAAAATACAAGTAAATGGCCAAGTTCTTTACCATTTCCGTAGCTGCTCATGGCAGCTGACCTTGCCCACTGTCTTCTCAAGGACAAGGATCGACCCTTAATTCCCCACCACTGTTTGGAGGAGGCCGGCAGCCAAGACCTGCCTCTTCCCTTCGCGAGGATTTCCAGCTTGAGCAAGTGAATAAAGTCAGTCTTTCTGTTGTTCCTAGAAATGCGCTGGTCCATACCTGTGAAAAAGCAGCTACTCCAAATACATTTGTTCCTGCTTCACTGGTCTTTAGATGTTTTCTTAGTGTATTTAACTGTCCACTTCAAATACATATATATACACACATATATATGTGTATGTATATATATATATGTATATATATAAATATATGTATATATATAAATATATATACATATATATATTTATCCTTTCTTAGTACACTCTGTGTATGATTAAATCCCTATTTCCTGAATATTGGATTATGAGTTGTTAATATTAATCATCAGAATTAGCCAAAAGGTTCAGGAGACAAACTTTTAAAATATTTATTAAAATAATAACATTGATGTTGATTCAAAATTAATTTTATATTTAATATATATTTAACCAACACGTATATACACATATGTATACTGACAGGGAAAAACACATGAGGATTACATGTGAGGATTACATGTATATAGGAATACACATGTATGTATTTTCATTCACTCTAAAGAAACATATAATTTAGACCCACGTTCAAAAGAAGTATCCCTTATATTCAAGTCAAGATCATCCTGACTTACCCTTGTTGTCACTAATGAGCTTAGGTCTTGTTTCTCTAGTTTGTTTTAGGAATTATTCTGAGAGCTACTAACTTGCTTACCTTCCACTAGGTTAACTTCTTTCCAATTAAAGCTTATTTCACTGTATTTTATGAATTTGTTGTAAGGACTTGGCTGAACATTTTGCATACCAGTTTATTGTTGTGCATAGTTAAGCTCAGCTATATCACTAAGCTGCCAGCATGTTCGGCTGCCTGGGACAGGAAGGAGAAGTGCCCTGATCAGAACGTGGGAAATGCTGGGACTCAGTCATGGAGTGCAGAATCTCCCTGCTATTTCTCCTACATTGATGGCATTGAAAGAGGAAGCTAACATCCTGCAGCCAGGGTGAGGATAGAGCTGAGTCTGCCTGTGTTCTGACAGGCTGTCACCTGTTTCAGTTGTCCTCTGCTCTGCTGAGCTCCTGGACAGGCAGAGATACTCATTATGCTCAGTTGCTTGTTGTAGTTTTCCTCAGATCCTTTCAATTTTGAACAACACAGTTCACCTCCCTGCCTCCTGGAGAATGCCAACCACAATGCCTTAGTCCTTCTAGGGCAGCACCATTTTTCTTTTTTTTTTTTTTCTATTATATTTTACGTTCTGGGGTACATGTGCAGAACGTGCAGGTTTGTTACATAAGTATACACGTGCCATAGTGGTTTGCTGCATCCATCACCCCATCATCTACATTAGGTATTTCTTCTAATGCTATCCCTTCCCTAGCCCCCTACACCCTGCTGTCCCTCCCCTAGCCTCCCACCCCCTGACAGGCCCCGGTGTGTGATGTTCCCCTCCCTGTGTCCATGTGTTCTCATTGTTCAACACCCACTTAGGAGTGAGAACATGCAGTGTTTGGTTTTCTGTTCTTGTGTCAGTTTGCTGAGAATGATGGTTTCCAGATTCATCCATGTCCCTGCCAAGGACAAGAACTCATCCTTTTTTTGTGGATGCATAATATTTCATGGTGTATATATGCCACATTTTCTTTATCCAGCCTATCATTAATGGGCATTTGTGTTGTTTCCAAGTCTTTGCTATTGTGAACAATGCCACAATAAACATACGTGTGCATGTGTCTTTATAATGGAAAGATTTATAATCCTTTGAGTATGTAACCAGTAATGGGATTGCTGGGTCAATGGTATTTCTAGTTCTAACTCCTTGAGGAATCACCACACTGTCTTCCACAATGGTTGAACTAATTTACACTCCCATGAACAGTGTAAAAGCGTTCATATTTCTCCACATCCTCTCCAGCATCTGTCTCCTGATTTTTTAATGATCGCCATTCTAGCTGGCATGAGATGGTATCTCAATGTGATTTTGATTTGCATTTCTCTATTGCATTTCTCTATTGATGAGCTTTTTCTCATATGTTTGTTGGCTGCGTAAATATCTTGAGAAGTATCTCTTCATATCCTTCACCCACTTTTTGATAGGATTGTTCTTTTTCTTGTAAATTTGGGTAAGTTCTTTGTAGATTCTGGATATTAGGCCTTTGTCAGATGGGTAGATTGCAAAAATTTTTTCCCATTCTGTTGGCTGCCAGTTCACTCTAATGTTAGTTTCTTTAGCTGTGCAGAAGCTCTTTAGTTTAATTAGATCCCATTTGTCTCTTTTGGCTTTTCTTGCCATTGCGTTTGGTGATTTAGTCATGAAGTCCTTGCCTATGCCTTTGTCCTGAATGGTATTGCCTGGGTTTTCTTCTAGGGTTTTTATGGTGTTGGCGCTTATGTTTAAATCTTTAATACAAAGCCATTTTTCAACTTCAAGGAATTTCATTCAACCACCCAGATAGTCCACCTTCTTCTGTCTTCCTTTCTGTTTCCAGAAACTCTAACTTATCTTGCAGACTTTCTTGGCAGGCCCTTTTGACTCTTAACTTGGCTAATTTGATTAATGTTTCTCTCAAGCTGTTTCCTGAGCTCATCTTTATCTTAAAAATTCTTTAAACTCTTCTCTTAGGAAAAACTTATTTAAACAGTTGAATTTCAGGTTATCATTTTTAATATTCTTTATGTAATAATTTCAAGGAATCTGAATTCACCATGTATGTAACAAGTAAATAATGGGTTTACTTAGAGGGGCATTCAAAGGATTAATAGATAGTCCACATAAAACTCTTAGCAAGGCATAGAGTAGTGCTTAATAAAGATTAACTCTCACAAATGGAGACTGGGAGCAAATTATGAAAGAACAAGTGAAGGGAGTTATAAGTTCACATGTTTCTACAAGGGTGAAGCTGGAGGTAAGGCTCCTTTTTCATATGCAATCAAAAATCACTTCATGGAGGTGATGTGATTTCAGAATCTCCCATGTTGATACAGAAAGAATATCCCAGGCACCATAAATATTCCAGGCACCATTTTCATCTTGGCACAAACAAGTGTTAGAGACAGAAACTGAATTAGAGAGATCAAGTGTTAAGCAGGTCTTCCTAAGAGATGAGCAGAAGGTATGGGAACTTCATAGCATGCATCTCTAAAATACAAAATGAAGAATCAGAACTGACACGTAGTTGAGTCATAAGCTACTGCGTAAACATAGCAAAAGAGACATGTCTTGCATTCAGATTCATCCATCAACATTAATGCTCAGCTAAATAGTATTCAGAATAAGAATGCTTACAAACAGAGAAAGAAAAATAGAAGCAACTTTGGGGCACTGGCAGAGACATAATTTAGTTATCTAAACTTTGGTTTTAGTGATGTGGTGCGACTTGAAAAACCCAAGTTGGAAGAACAAAGAATCAAGCTCATCGTGAGGATCAACGCTGATAAAAACCAGTTGAAAACTATTGAAGAGAAAATCCTGAGAATGCTCTTCACCTCTGAAGGAAATATTCTGGACAATGAAGAACTTATTGACACACTCCAGGATTCAAAGGCAAGTAAAATATTTTTAGTATTCATAGAAAGTGTGTTACTTCAGAAGCTATAGCTACAGCTTTTGAAGGTCCTGCAAGAGCTTTTAAAGCAAGATGGGGGCCACACTGGGCTTCCATGGACACACAAACAGGTGCCTGCATGTCAGGGCTCCTTGCCAACGAAAGAAACGTCCAGAAACTGTAGACCACTGCTCCTCTTGTCTTGTCTGCATTTCTTAAATAAAGCACATAGTGTAAAGAACTGGAACAAGATATAAATTGAAAGGAACAAACACAATAAACTTTTATATGGATGCCGTCACCTGCAAAAAGCCTCTCTCTGATATTCCCAGTGGAAATTAACTTCCTCCTCCTCAGAACTTCTACAGTGTATTATCTGAATCTCTAGTACAGCACTTGTCACTGTTTACCCTGTGTCACAGTTATGCAATTACATGGCTTATCTCTTCTGTCGGGTTGTTAAGTTCTGTGCAGTGGGAATCTGTGAATAGTTCATTTTGATATTCCTTCTCCAAGGATTACACACAGTGGTTGCACACAATTGTTACTCAACAAAAATGTGTTGATAGTAAGATGAAGTTTTACATTAAACTTCTTCAGTAAATTGTTTCTCGGATTCAAACCATCATTTAAGGAGTGTGTACTAAGAACACAGCTTTCAAAATGATTTTCATACATTTGTGAGAAACAAAATAATTTACTAAAAAACAAAAATTCCTTTGTCTTTATTAAGCCAGAAGCACATAGGTTGTGTTTTTTGCTTTTGTTGACCTAAAAACTGGTTGAGTGCTTTATGTCATACAGTCCCTTGAGATTGCAGTATCGAAATAGTAATAAGCAAGTAATTTGATGTCTCTGTTTTCTTCCTCTCTCCTTTAGCTTGTTTGTTCATAGGTCTCTTTATCCTCCTCTCATTCATTCTTCCTTAGGTTATTTATTTCTGGCAGTAGGCTGTTAAATAACTCTTTAAAGAATGAAACATTTCTACAAGGCTTATAGTGAAAAATAGCATTCCCTGCCTTCTCTTCCAACCCATACCTCCCTTCATAGAGGCAGCTTTCTTGATTTTTTGTTTTTTTATTTTTTGTTTCATTTTGAGACAGGGTCTTGCTCTGTCACCCAGGCTGGAGTGCAGTGGCATGATCATGACTCACTGCAGCCTCCATCTCCTGGGCTCAACCCATCCTCCTGCCTCAGCTTCCTAAACATTGGGGACTACAAATGCATGCCAGCATACCCAAATAATTTTTCACTTTTTTATTTTTTGTAGAGACAGCATCTCACTATGTTGGCCAGGTTAGTCTCAAACTCCTAGCCCCAAGCAATCCTCCTGCCTTGGCCTCCCAAAATGTTGGAATTACAGGAGTGAGCCACTGTACAGCCAAGGCAACTACTTTCATTTTGTGTCTCAACTGTTATCTAAACCTCTAACACACACAAAAACACACACACACATCTTCCCATCCTCTGGCCTCCCACTGTAGTTATATCCTGATGATAGCTGAACATTAAATGCTAACATTGCCTAAGGGTGAAGACCTGGCTATAAATATTTAGGGTCTGAGAGAAGAAGGGCTAGGGTCTCAGCAACCAGTGTGTATACAGTCACCCAGTCACTCTGTTTTAGTTTCTTCTTTCCATCAAAAAACTCTCTCTTTTACTTTCTCTAAAGGACATTTCTATTTTTTTTTTTTTTGGCCAGTGTGAGAAAGGGACAGACCCCTGGCTATAGGTGGTGTGGGAAGATGACTGAGGGGGTCTTATAACCAATTCTTATTTTAAACCCTTCTCACTTCCAAGAGTGCTTCTTGCTACTAATTCTTAACCCTTTGAGGAAGATTCTGTTTTATAAATTGGTTGAGTTCATGGCTGTCTAGTTTTGCCAGCTTAGAAATTCATCTTTCTGGGTCTGCTAAGTCATTCCCACCCTTCTGTCTGTTTTCAAGTTCCAAAACTTCATTGATCTTTCCTCTCCCATTCTTTATCTCTTTATAGGTTTACACTGCATTTTTAAGCCCTTTCCTACAATTTAATTGTAGTTTCAATAGGAAATGAAGGTAGATACACATGTGATGACTGCCATCTTTATCTATAAACTGGTTTATTTGTTTGCAAGGAGTTGCCTTGGAGTCATCCTTTCTATAGAGTGGGGATCAAACTGATTGATCCTTGGCTGCATTTCCTACCACTTCTTGGATACAGTTAATACTCCTCTCAACTCTCAGAATCCTTACATAAAAATATTTCTCATATTCTCTGAATACCACTGAACCGTCAAATCTGTAGGGCATAATGTCTACAAGTAGTTGCCAAACTCAACAGAGGTATATAGTATTCTAATATTCCTTGGGAAAGAGAAGAAAATGATCCACTTTCCTTCTCTTTAGCCCTAGGTTCTACATTTTCAGTGCCTTGTGCTCCCCAAGACATAAAGAATTACTTGCTGGTGGGTCTACTACATGATCCACCAGCTGCTCCCATATCAACTTCTTTTTCTACTAGGATTTGAAAGCTTTAGTTGAGCCCCATATTAAGGCAGGGGTTTTCTACTCAACTCTGTCCTTTATTTCCCCTTCAGCTTCTGAAGGGGTTATTACAGGGAGAGTTTGAGCTTCTGATTCCTGAAAACAGCTTCTGCACTGAATCTTTCCCCTACCTTTCCTGGTGGGCTGGGGAAAACAGTCTAGACTTACCCTCTTCATTATGGTAGATAGCCACTATCCACAGGTGGCTGTTGAGCACTTCGAATATGGCTAGCCTGAATTAAGATGTGTTGTTAGTGTAAAATACACAACAGATTTCAAGGGCTAATTCCAAAGAAACAAACTATCTCAGGAATGTTTATGTGGTTTATATGTTGATATAATATTTTGAGTATATTAAAAAGTATATTCTTAAAATTTAGAAAATGCTAGAATTGGGTATATTAAAAATTGTATTATTAAAATTTAGAAAATATATGATTATATATGTGGTTTACATTATATTTCCATTGGAAAGCACTTGTCTAGATAGGAACTTGATGATTCCTTTTAGCTTTGATGGAGCAAATACTGAGCAGTCAGTTCCCTTGGTGATTTTTCATAGTCCCTGCTCTAATCTCTTTGACTTTCTAGAGCCAAAAGGCTCTACCAACCTAGGGATATCCACCTCTGAAAAGCAGTGGGGGAGGGAGAGGAGGCAGGGACAGACAGCAATTGAAAGAGAGAGACTGGGAGATGATCCAAGATGGCCGAATAGGAACAGCTCTGGAGTGCAGTTCCCAGTGAGAATGCAGAGGGTGAGTGATCACTGCATTTCCAAGTGAATTTTTACTGCCCATGGACAAGGAGATTCCTGTGCAGAAAAGTGCCATGAGTCTCTAGCACAGCTGTTTGAGCTGGCTCAGCGGGTCTCCACAAAAAAACTCACACATATCTGGGCACCTTTTCAACTGGCACTTAAAATGCCTAGGAGACAGAGTTGCCCATTCAACTGAAAAAAAAGGGGGCTGAATTAGGGAGCCAGGTGATCTGGCTTGGCGGGTACCATCTTCACAAACACCAGCAATCTGAAACCCTCTGGATTGAGAGTTTCACAGCAACTACAGCTGGACCCGGGACGGTCCAGCTCTGTGGGGTGAAGGGTGTCCACCATTACTGAGATAGTCCACCACTACCGAGGCAGTCCACCATCAGTGAGGCAATCTGCCATTACCGAGGCAGTCCACCATTACTGAGACAGTCCGCCATTACAGAGACAGTTCTAACTATACCTCTATAAACAAAACCACAAGGAAGTTCACACAGCAGCTGGGCAGAGCCCATGGCAGTTCAGCAATACTTCTGCTGGCAGACTGTGACTAGGATACATCCTTTCTGGGCAGGGCTCTCTGAAAAAAGGCAGGAGCACATCAGGAACTTATAAATAAAGCCCCACCTTCCCAGGAGACAGCACCTGAGAAAAAAAGGCAGTTACGGGTTCTGCTACAGCAGACTTAAACGTACCTGCCCAGTAGCTCTGAATGGAACAACAGAGCTCATAGCTGAGCACTTGAGCTCCTATAAGGGACAGATTGTCTCCTTAAGCAGGTCCCCAAGACATATATCCAAAGAGACACCTCATAAATGAGAGCTCAGGCTGACATCTGGTGGGTATCTTCCTGGGACAAAGATAACAGAAAAAGAAACTGGCAGCAAACCTTACTGTTCTACCACCACCACAGGTGATCCACAAGCAAGCAGGGTCTGGAGTGGACCTCCAGCAGTTCTACAGCAGAGGGGGCTTGACTGTTAGAAGGAAAACTAAAAAACAGAAAGAAATAACTTCATGATCAACAAAAAGGATGTCCACTCAGAGACCTCTTCTGAAAGTCACCAACTACAAAGACCACAGGTAGATAAATCCACAAAGATGTGAAGAACCCAGCGGAAAAAGGATGAAAACACTCAAAACCAAAATGCCTCTCCTCCTACAAGGGATCACAACTCCTCACCAGCAAGGAAACAAGGCTGGATAGAGAATGAGTCTGATGAATTGACAGAAGCAGGCTTCAGAAAGTGAGTAACAACAAACTTCTCTGAGCTAAACGAACATGTTCTAACCCAATGCAAAGACACTAAGAACCTTGAAAAAAAGTTTTGATGAAATGCTAATGAGAATAAACAGCTTAGAGAAGAATATAAATGAATCAATGGAGCTGAAAAACACAACACAAGAATTTTGCAAAGCATACACAAGTTTCAATAGCCAAATCAACCAAGCAAAAGAAAGGCTATCAGAGATTGAAGATCAACTCAATAAAATAAAACAAGAAGGCAAGATTAGAGAAAACAGAGTTAAAAGAAATGAACAAAGTTTGCCACCAAGAAATATGGGATTATGTGAAAAGACCTAATCTACATTTGATAGGTATACCTGAATGTGATGGAGAGAATGAATCCAAGCTGGAAAACACTCTTCAGGATATTACCCAGGAGAACTTCACCAACCTAACAAGACAGGCCAATATTGAAGTCCAGGACATACAGAGAACACCACAAAGATATTCCTCAAGAAGAGCAACCCCAAGGCACATAATCATCAGATTCACCAGGGTTGAAATGAAGGAAAAAATGCTAAGGGCAGCCAGGTCGAGTTACCCATAAAGGGAAGCCCATCAAACTCACAGCGGATCTCTCAGCAGACACTCTACAGGTCAGAAGAGAGTGGAGGCCAATATTCAACATCCTTAAAGAAAAAGAACTTTCAACCTAGAATTTCAAATCCAGCCAAACTCAGCTTAATATGCGGAGAAGAAATAAAATCCTTTACGAACATGCAATTGTTCAGAGATTTCATCACCACTGGACCTGCCTTACAAGAGCTCCTGAAAGAAACACTAAACATAGAAAGAAACAACCAGTACCAGGCACTCCAAAAATGTACCAAATGGTAAAGAGCATCAACACAATGAAGAAACTGCATCAACTAATGGGCAAAACAACCAATTAGCATCAAAATGGCAGGATCAAATTCAAACATAACAATATTAACCTTAAATGTAAATGGGCTAAATGCCCCAATCAAAAGACACAAACTGAAAATTGGATAAAAAGTCAAAACCACTCAGTGTGCTGTATCCAGGAAACCCATCTCACATGCATTGATGCACATGGGCTCAAAATAAAGGGATGGAGGAAGATTTACCAAGCAAATGGAGAGCAAAAAAAAGCAGGAGTTGCAATCCTAGTCTCTGATAAAATAGACTTTAAACCAACAAAGATCAAAAGAAACAAAGAGCATTAATAATGGTAAAAGGATCAATGCAACAAGCAGACATAAGGATCCTAAATATATATGCACACAATACAGGAGCACCCAGATACATAAAGCAAGTTCTTAACTATCTACAAAGAGACTTAGACCCCCACACAATATTAGTGGGAGACTTTACCACTCCACTGTCAATAGTAGACAGGTCAACAAGACAGAAAATTAACAAGGATATCCAGGACTTAAACTCAGATCTAGACCAAGGAAACCTAATAGACATCTACAGAACTCTCCACCCCAAATCCACATTCTTCTCAGCACCACATCACACCTACTCTAAAATTGACCACATAATTGGATGTAAATCACTCCTCAGCAAATACAGAAGGACAGAAATCATAACAAACCATCTCCCAGACCACAATGCAATCAATTAGAACTCAGGATTAAGAAACTAACTAGAACCGCATGACTTCATGGAAACTGAACAACTGGCTCTTGAATGTTGACTGGATAAACAGTGAAATGAAGGCAGAAATAAAGATGTTCTTCAAAACCAACGAGATCGAAGATACAATGTACCAGAATCTCTGGAACACATTTAAACCAATGTCTAGAGGAAAATTTGTAGCAGTAAATGCCCACATGAGAAGGAAGGAAAGATCTAAAATCAATACCTTATCATCAAAATTGAAAGAGCTAGAGAAGCAAGATCAAAAAAACTCAAAAGCTAGCAGAATGCAATAAATAACCAAGATCAGAGCAGAATTGAAGGAAATAGAGACACAAAAAAACCTTCAAAAAATTAATAAATCTAGGAGCTGCTTTTGTTGAAAAGATCAACAAAATAGAAAGACCACTTGCCAGATTAATAAGAGAAAAGAGAGAAGAATCAAATAGATGCAATAAAAAATGATAAAGGTATATCACCAATGATTCCACAGAAATACAAACTACCATGGGAGATTACTGCAAACAACTCTATGCACATAAACTAGTAAACCTGGAAAAAACTGATAAATTCCTGGACACTTGCACCCTCCCAAGCCTAAACCAGGAAGAAGCTGAAACCCTGAATAGACTAATAACAAGGCTGAATTTGAGGCAGCAATTAATAGACTACCAACCAAAAAAAGCCCAGGTCCAGATGGGTTCACAGCCGAATTCTACCAGACATACAAAGAGGAGCTGGTACCACTCTTTCAGAAATTCTTCCAAACAATCCAAAAAGAGGAAATCCTTCCCAAATCCTTTTATGAGACCAACATCATCCTGATACCAAAACCTGGCAGAGACTCAACAAGAAAAGAAAACTTCAGGCCAATATCCATGATGAACATAGATGCAAAAATTTTCAATAAAATACGGGCAAACCAATTGCAACAGCACATCAAAAAGCTTATCCATCACAATCAAGTAGATTTCATCCCGGGGATGCAAGGCTGGTTCAACATACACAAGTCTATAAACCAAATAAACAGAACTAAAGACAAAACCCCATGATTATCTCAATAGCTGCAGAGAAGGCCTTCGACAAAAGTCCACAGCCCTTTATGCTAAAAACTCTCAATAAACTAGATATCGATGGAACGTATCTCAAAATAATAAAATATATTTATGACAAACCCACAGCCAATATCATACTGAATGGTCAAATACTGAAAGCATTCCCTTTGAAATCTGGCACTAGACAAGGATGCCCTCTCTCACCACTCCTATTCAATATAGTATTGGAAGTTTGAGCCAGAGCAGTCAGGCAAGAAAAAGAAATAAAGAGTATTCAAATAGGAAAGGAGGAAGTCAAATTGTCTCTATTTGCAGATGACATGATTGTATATTTAGAAGACCCCATCATCTCAGCCCAAAATCTCCTGAAACTGATAAGCAACTTCAGCAAAGTCTCAGAATACAAAATCAATGTGCAGAAATCACAAGCATTCCTATAAACAAATAACAGGCTTAAAGAGAGCCAAATCAAGAATGAACTGCCATTCACAACTGCTACAAAGAGAGTAAAATACCTAGGAATACAACTAACAAAGGATATAAAGGATCTTTTGAAGGAGAACTACAAACCACTACTCAACAAAATAAGAGAGGACACAAACAGAGAGAGATCCAAGATGGCCAATTAGCAGCAGCTCAGGAGTGTAGCTCCCAGTGAAAGTGCAGAGAGTGAGTGGATGCTGCAATTTCAGACGAATTTTTGTTGCCCACAAACAGGGAGATTCCTGGCGGAGGAGCCACATGGGTCACCAGTGTGACTCTTTTGGTGAGCACAGCTGTTTTGCCGGCGCCCCGGCACGGCGCTTCTCAGTGTGGAGTACATGGGACTAGGTGCCCTTTGAGTCAGGCTCAGCTGGTGCCATCCACACAAGGAGAACAGCAATTGGAAGTGCTGAGGACTGAGAGTTTCACAGCAAACACAGCTGAACCCGGGAAGGCCTAGCTCAGTAGGTAAGGGGCATCCACCAAAGGAAAAGTAAGAAACAGAAAAAACTTCATCACAACAAGCCAGACATCCACTCTCAGAGACCCAATCTGAAAGTC